>PVIU01004591.1:0-124617 GCA_004026605.1 Ondatra zibethicus
TTGGTCCATACTCCTGTACAATTAAGTTCTTGGAGCAAAGGTTCACTAGAACATATATTTGCCTATGTGAAATAAGATCTATCACTTTAGTTAGGCAATACGCTTCTTGAAAGGAAAGACTGACAGCTTTTTACTTCTTATTTCCAACAAATGGTGCACGAACAAAGGGTGGCGATTTATAGCCAGTCTGTGAAAGCACCTTGCCGCTTGCTGTTGTTAGGTTTTTACTCATTCTGCAATTCCGCCTAGCTTTTAAAGTATGAGCCACCTGTGCCTCTCATCGCCTGTTTTTAAAATAAGCTGCTTAATTATAAGGTTTTAAATTCTTACATTTTCACATCAAGCCTGCTGTTGGTTATATTTGTCAAAATTGAATGCCTGCCCTTTGAAAGGTCATTTCTAAAGCTTAAGCCTGTTTGTTTGTGTGATTACAGCAAATCTCAGCAGCGCTTGGTGCTCAACAACAGCCACACTTTCCTCTGCCCTGTGCAATAAATAAGGAAGGTAAAAGCCACTATTTCTTCTTAGCTGTGAAGATCAACCCTTCAAACACATCTATAGTGTATGGCTTGCCTTCTTCACATTTTCAAGCAGTTAATATGACACCAAAAGTCTACAGAAGCAACCTTTTTCAACTGACTTTTTGAAAGATAATAATATTATTACATGTGAAATACAGAAAGAAAAGAGAAAACTTTCCTAATTCATTCAAGGAAGTTTTTCTTCCAGTCACAATTTCCCTTTTTTCATATCAAATAATCATTTGAATTTTTTGATGCAATATAGTAATATATTATTCAATAGAAAATATAATCATTTTAAGAAAACAGTGACACTCTAAAATATAGGCATATTATCAAAACATGCAACCTGAATAAAAAAAAATTTGATCATATGTTTCTGGGAAGCCATTGCAGAAAGAGATGCTTCTCATCTATCATTTCTTATTCTAGAGAAAGCATCATATTCCTCATGATATTGCTGAATTTGTGAGTCATAGAGTTAAACATTAGAGTTGGTTTTTGGTGTTGATTGCCATGATCTAATAGAATCAAGTACCATAACTTGAAGAAGTGAAGAAAGAACTTGGCAAAACTCACTGATGTGCAGCATCAAAAAAGAAATGAAAACAACAAATGAAACAAATAAAAACTCACCAACTTTGTGAAATAGTATTAATGTTAATAATGATGTCAGCATAACAATGGTAAAGTATTCACGCTGTGTGCCAGTTAAATCCATTGTAATAGATACTTAAGCTGAACTCTCCTATGATGATGATAGTTATCATATCAGAGCTGTGTTCTGTAGTTGGTACAGTTGCTGCATGACTTTTCCTGTGAATATATGAAAAAGAATCTTGCCACCCCAACAGATTATGAACAAAATATTAATAACAACTATCACAAAAGTGATAGAATTGATGTTATAAAGAGAGCTAATTGGATCCTTTCCTGCATTGTACATGACACACCAAAAACTAGAGCCCCTACATTGTATACTGATGCAAATAAATCAGGAAAGGCAGGCTACAAATCAGAAGATTTAAGTAAAGTGAGACAAAGCACTTATAATTCTGTCCAAAAGTTAGAATTATATGCTATTCTCATGGAATTTTAAAGAACCTCTCAATATAGTTGCTGATGCATATTATGCAGAAAGAGTTTTGCATATCAAAATCGCTGAATTTATGTGAGATGATACAGAATTCACATCATTATTTATTCAGGTTAAAAATATAATCAGGAATAGATTTTTTCCCATCTACATAACACACATCTGATCACATATGGGTTAGCCAGGTCCTCTAGCACAAGGTAATGTAAAAATAGATCGATTATTGATTGAAAGTGTGCCAACGGCCTCAGATTTTCATAAAAAAAAACATGCTGAAAGCAAAGGTTTAAAAAAGGACTTTTCTATTACGTGGCAAACAAACTAAGGAGATTATAAGGAGATGTCCTACTTGTTCTTTATATTACCAAATACTACTACCAGCAGGGAGAAACCCAAAGGGTACTCAAAGGAATAAAATCTGGCAGATGAATGTGTTTCACTTCGTAGAATTTGGAAAATTAAAATGTGTACACCAGGCCATTGACACCTATTCAGTTTTCAATGGGCAACTATTTTGAGTTCAGAAAAGACTTATTCAGTAATCACACCTTTTCTAAAAGTTATGGCTATCATGGGTATATATATATATCTGTACCAATAAAGACAGACAATGGTCCAGCATATGTCTTTAAGAAAATGAAACAGGTTTTTACTTATTATAATATAAAGCATATTACAGGTATACCACACAATCCTATAGGTCAGGCAGTTATAAAAGATTAAATTGAACTATAACGTATATGCTAAACAAACAGAAAGGGATGGAAAATACCCCCAGAAATAGATTGCACTATGGTTTATTAACCTTGAATTTTCTTAATGTTAATGAAAAAGAAACAACAGCACCAGAAAGACATTGGATAATTGAAAAAAAAACTTCTGAATTTTAAATCAGCCAGTGTATTTCAAGGATGTGCTGACATCACAATGGAAACAAGGAGATGTGCTACATTGGGGAAGGGGTTTCGCTCTTGTGTCCCCAGAAGAAGAAAAGTTATGGATATCAACAAAATTAATAAAGATTCAGTTTGAAAAAGAGAAACTCTTGATAAAATGACAGCTCATCCACAGAGATGACAATACTACAGGTGGTAAGGAAACCTCATAAGGACAGGGTTCTGTTCTTTTCTTCGCAAGAAAATACCTACCTTTAAAACCTTGAGAAACCATGCTTGTATCCTACTTGTCCAGTTTGGATAGCGTGTATTTTGTCAGGAGTCAAGGCAAAGGCAGTTCATTGCCCAAGGGCCAGTTTTGCCAAGAAGAAAACAAGCTCCAAGTGAAGTGTCTTCAGTGCCCAAATTCTCTCAGGAATAGATCAGTGCTTCCAGGAGCAATTGTGTCTTGTGTCAACAGAATCGTGAGTTATTTAAATGCTATATGCTACATTACTTTGAAGTGTTTGAAAATTACCTATCTAAATGCAATCTCTGTGCATTTAGAGAATCTGACTAACCCAAATGTCAAGTAGGACAAACATGGGTTACTATTGATTTGTAATTCTTAATACCTAAATAGTTTAAATCACATTATAAAGGGTTCACATTGTAAAATTAAACAATCTTTAAACAGATGTGCAGCAAATGAGAACAATGATCCCAAGATGTAAACAATGAATTCCCATAACAACACAAGAAAACATGAGGGCCTGAAGAGAGGGCTCAGAGGTTAAGAGCACAGACTGCTCTTACAACACCCCATGTGCGGGCTCACAACACTCTATAACTCCACTCCCACAGGATCTAACACCTTCTTCTGGCCACCACTGGCACTGCATGCATATACTGCACAAATATGCATTCAGGCAAATACTCATAAACATAAAATAAAAAGAAACAGCCTCTAAAAATGTGAACAGATCATATTAAATATATACCTTTGATGAAAATGAAACTCAATAAAACTGTGTTTTAGCTAATTTAACAAAAGAGGAGACTTATGACACAGTATCAATAAATGTGTGGTAATAACTAAGAAAATATATTGACTTGACCTAATAATAGCCAACATTAGTGATGCTTAAGCATATCATGCTAAACCTTAACTTAAGAAGCAAATTATAAAATCAATATGCTGTGTAGGCACCCTGTCAATGAGTTCTAACATGTTTTATATCTCAAACAGGAGAAACTTAACTTTTTGAAACCACAGCAATACAGAATCACTATATCATATTCAAATATCCAAAGGAATCATAGATGCCAAAATATAGAACTGATGTCCTACATGAATTTCATAAAACACTTCATTTTCATTCCATTTTGAAAAAGTGGTAAAATGAAACAAAAATAAATCAACTTCTTAGCTGTGTAAAAATCAATTTTTAACAAGCCTAAATCTCTGGTTTGAAATTGTCAGCTGAGGAATTCTGCATCAGAATTTTAATCTTGGATTTAATTATGCTAAAAATTTTTCCACGTATACTTAATCTAAGACCTCCAGAAAAATTTCCTAACCATAATACAACTAAAACTGACTTTAAGGCTAGACAATACTCTTTGAAATAGTCCAGTTTCAAACAGGTCACTTTGAAGCGATGTTTCATTTACAATATTATTTTCTGTAAATTGTCATTAAACAACTACAAGTAAAGAGGAGAAGATCAAAGCCTTCTTGAGTTGATGAGAACTCCACATTTAGCAAAGACTGGAATGATTCAATTTCTTCAGTCCAGCACCAAAACTCAACATTTGGATCATTATACTTCACTTTCCTTTCATACTGAGTTTAGACACATCTGTTAAACACTGAATTCTCTTCACACATACAACAAAAAATTTAGATTTTCCTTAACATATATTTGTTCTGACATAGAAAATTGACTCATATAATTTGGTATAATCAACCAAGAGCCTAAAAAATAGATACACACAAATCAAAATGAAATAATCAAAATATCTTTGTCATGTGCTTAGAAAATCTGTGGCCTAGAAAAGAATACTTATCTTCTTGTATATGGCAATGTGCTGGCTTTGGTTATTTGTGATACTTGTTTAATGATGTGGGATTGATTCACTTCTGTATGCTGTGAATATGTTTTATTACCAATGGCTAATAAAGAAGCTGCTCTATCCTGTGGAAGGGTAGAACATAGCTGGAAGAGATAAACAGAGAGAATAGGTAGACTCAGGGAGATGGCATGTAACTGCCTAAGGAGAAAGATGTGATAATGCCTGAACCTTACTGGTAGGGCAAAGTCTCCTGGCATACACAGATTAATAGAAATGGGTTCATTTAAGATATGAGTTAGCCAGGAATATGCCTAAACTAGTGACCAAACAACTTTTATAATTAATTGTAATTAATATAGTTTCTGTGAGATTATTAGGGTCTGGATGTCAGGGAAAGAATGAGCAGTCTCATACTACAAAATGTCACCCAATATGGGGCCAACTATATCCACATAAAACTCAAGAGAGCTTGGGAAGGAATTATAGACACAAAAGAACAGAGTTAAGCATGGATTCTTAGTGGCAACATTTTCTTGGGTGGGCTCTATTTTCTAGAGGAAAGCAGAACCACAATTTCTTTAAGAGAAGGCTTCCTGACTCAGCATTAGCAGCAGAAATTGTGAGGCTCCTTTAAGAGCCAGCTTCCTGGTTTGTGCTGCTATGGAACACTTAAGTGGGGTCTGTGAACAATGTGTTAAAAATTTCTTAATGGCAACATAGACCCGCTGTGACCCTAGAGCTGGGGAGGGTGGTGAATATGACTCACAAAAGTGGTAGACATGCTTTCGCCATGTTGGACTTTTCTGAGCAATCAGGCAGGGCCACAGAATTGTTCCTAGCCATGACCACTTAGCATTAAAAAAAGGCTCTCCTGGTCAGAAAATGATTACAGATATGCAATAAAGACAGACTTAAATGCAAAAAACCTCTTTATGGGTTACAGTGTTAGATAAATGTACATGGGCTTAAGACAGAGAGAAAAAAGAGTACAGAAAGTCAAAGATTAAAGGAATAAAGATAATAAAATAAATATTGAAAAGTAATAGAGTAAAAAGGCATGTAAAGACAGACTATCACAGATAGTCTGAATTATGCATATTATTATGGTTTCTTTGAATATTTGACTACAGAGAGACATTTGATTCTGGGAGCTGCTAAGTTAAACCAACAGACAGGTATCTTTACTTAAAAATTTGAGTCTAAGGATATATTACTTTGGAAAAGAGGTTCTACTTTTGTTTTCACAGTAGATGAGAACCTGTGGAATCCTTCCAGGCTAATGTGGTTTGATAAAAACAAGACCCCCTGATAAGTCTCCATGAACCATAAGAATACTTTGCCCAACTATCAACAGGAAGTAATCTCAAAAACTATGACCAAATTCCCCAAATGATTGTTTATAAATGTTTGTTTTCATTTAAAGTAGGATGTGATATAGAAATGAATACTTTACACTGGTAAAGACTTTGGTCTAATGATACAAATTTAAGGTTGATATGTAAAACTGTGCATATATATTTCTCCTCTTGTTTAAGGAATTATGTCTGTGCAGCTCATTAAAAAATGTAATGTATAATTCAAATTACAGATTAATAGATTGTAATTTTTAACAGTCAAACTTGTAGTCATGTTAGCAAAATTTTTCTAAATGTACAGGGATATATTTCAAATGGATAGGTATTATTCAACCCTTTCAAAGACCCGCACAATATGGCATTTAAAATGTTTTAAGAACTTAGACTTTTCTCAACAGTGAGACATGTCTGCTTCTGGCAGTATTAATTTACTTAAAGAGGATGATGGGCAATGATAAACTTATTATGGAATTTGCCTTTGATGTGACAAGGCTAGCCATGTGGACAGGCAACTGTTCTTGCCTGGACTGCTTTATAGTATGCTGTATGAACTGGACATGCAGGACCCACAGAAAATTGACTACTGAACTTTTCAAAAGACAGGATGCTCCTTGAGGGTTCCTGTTTCACAGAAGAAACTGCCAGACATTCTTCTGAAGAACAGAGAAGAAAGCAACTGATGAACTCCGGCAATATAAGCGAAACAGTCTTTCAAATTTCCTGCTTCATGGAAAAGTCTGCTAGATACTATTTGCCTGTAGGCTGAAGGTGGATGCCCCAATGTTACAAAAAACCTTTGTGTGACTGTCTGTAGTAGCAGACTGCTTGTCTGTTCCCAGCCACCCAGCTATCTTAGAACCAAAAATATCACAAAGAAACTGTATTCCTTAAATCACTGCTTGGCCCACTAGCTCTAACTTCTTATTGGCTAACTCTTACATCTTAGTTTAACCCATTTCTAGTAATCTGTTTATTGCCACGTGGCAGTTGCTTACTGGCAAAGATTTGGCATGTCTGACTCTGGCTTCTCCATGGTGTCTCTCCCTACACCTTTCATCTCCCAGCATTCTATTTAGTTTTTTCCGCCTAGCTCTGTTCCCCTAAAACTCTGCTGTAGGCCCAAAGTGGTTCCTTTATTAACCAATGAAAGCAACACATAGACAGAAGGACCTCCTACACCAACTGTCCAGGCAGTGATAAGTCTCCATCAATTCTAGAACTTTGGAAGTCGCTTACAAGGCACTTCCTGCTTACTTAGGTAATATTCTATCCTTCTGGGGTCTTTGAAGAATTGAAGACAGATATCTATAGTTATAGTTTTCCTTAGTTATGATAAAAAAATTCATATATAAAACTTTAGACTCACAAAGATAGGATAGATGATATTTTCCTTAATTTGCTAAATGTAAATGGACTAAATATTCTAACTATAGTTTTTGCTTGATAACTGTTTTGTATTTATAATTTATTATGCTAAAGTTAAATCCCTCCTTTTTATTTAGTTAGAAAGGGGGAGGTGATGTGTGATTCCCCTCTGTATGGTATGCTGTGAATAAGTTTTAGTATCTTTGGTTAATAAAGAAGCTGCTTCAACCTATGGCAGGGCAGAATATAGTGACGCTGGAAGAGATAAAGAGAGAGAGTAGGCAGAGTCAGGGAGATGTCTTGTAGCTGCCAATGAAGAAAGACACTGGACCACCAGAATCTTATCAGTAGGCCACAGCCTAATACCTTACCAGTAGACCAGAGCCTAATATATAAATATACAGATTAATAGAAATGGGTTCATTTAAGATTTAAGAGGTAGCCAGGAATGTGTCTAAACTATTGGCCAAGCAGTGTTGTAAACAATATAATTTCTAAGTGACTATTTGGGTCTGGGCATCTGGGAATGAATGAGCAGTCTCCTACTACAGTTTAATATCACTATAATGTGTTATAGCAAATCACCATATCCAGTTTATAAAACTGTTATTAGTTTAGTGAGCTCTTTTTAACCACAACTAGAAATATTTCATGGGTTGCATGGTCAGTCCCACTTCTCAGAATTCATGTGCATACTGTAGCATTGGTGATTTATTTAAAAATTCAAATGTTGAGGAATAAATAAATATCACATTAGCACTCAAAAATCATGAAATTTCACAGAAAAAAATCACAATTTTTCATTTGTTCATTAAAAATACAGTACTGAGGTTGAAATTTAAAATGGGACAATCAATAGAGGCTGACTATTTGCCTTTTTAGACCTTTTCTACCCTCTTCAGGTACTTTATAGTATTAACTATTCCCTAATGTTTGCTTCAGTGTTAAGCACCAGGACTCATGTTTCTGTGACACTGTAACCTGATCTAATACTCAATACCTACTAACCATACATAGGAGCTCCATTAATTCAACTTCTTGGTAACATCTAGTATAGTCAAAACCGTCCATTAGGAATGTTCACAGAAAATTAAATTAACACCTAATTAGAATTAATTTAAGCTGTACAGTTATTAGTTATCTTCTATGTCAAGAAGTTTTGAACTTCAGGATCTTAGATATCCTTATTTAGAACTCATAAGAACATCATCACTTAGCCTTCTGCTTGGCCATACAAGCATATTGCCATGACTCCTTCCAATACCTTCTGCCATTATTTAAATTACAGAGCATTATTTCTGGTGTCAGAAAAATCCAACCAAGTTGAGAGCAAAGAGAGGATCTTCCTTTCCATGTCTCCTATTGTCATTGAGGAAATTTTCCCACAAATGTCTCAAGTGAAACTCTTCTCATAGTTCATTTTCACACCAGGGAAACAAAGCTCTAGAAAGCACATCACATTTACTTTATTCCAAGTTCTCCAGCAAAGCAGAAAAATCAATAAAATGTCTGTAGTTGTGTGAAGAAAGAGATTTAGTTGGAACAATGACTTACAGGATTAAGGAGTCTGCTAAATCCAAATCTAGAGGGAGGGCTAGCATGCTAGATACCAAAGAATAGCCAAGGCTGTTGCTCAAATACCACAATCCGTTTGCCACCAGGATGCTTTTTGCAGAGGTTACTCCTCTGGTCTAACCAGGTATTCAATTAGTTGGGAAAACTCTGCCTTTATTATAGGGAATGATGTACTTTACACAAATTCCAGACCTTGAAATGCTGATCTCACCCCCCCAAAATCTCAGAAAAATCTAAAATAATCTTTCATTAAATCTGGGTGTTGAGGCCCAGCCCTGCAGTTACATAAATTTCACAATCACACTTAGGAAAAAATGTGACAGTGAAGAATCAAAAGTGGGAATAGAGAATAGCTACTTCAGACTGAGAGTGATCCACTCTAAAAGACACAGTGGTTAATTATATTGCTTAAAATCAAAGGTTCAAGGAAACCAATCAACTTGAAAGGAAATGCACACTCTAAAACAGCATCCAAATGGATGAGGTGGATAGTGAGATGAGCCTCCTAATAAAAGTGCTGAGCCAGGTGACCACCTGAAAGTGACTACCTCAAAAGCCAATGTGATTTCAAACAAGACTATTTAAAGCTTCTTCTTATATGAAGGTTGATTCATTGTCAATTTCATAAAATCCTTCTTACATGACAAAAACATAAAGGTCTTATCTTATTTTATCATTTGCATCTACCACAAGGAATCTTGTGCTCAACTTTATATTCAAACACAGAACACTAGTGGCTATCACAGTAATGACAGTACTTGAGAGACAGACAACAGAGCACAGTTATTGGAAGTTCAGGTTCAATTACATCTGCTTTCCTTCACATTTCACATTGGGTGAAATCACATTTTGTATATATGCCTCCCTTTCCTTCTCCATTCTTCTGTTGCTGGACAAGAAAGGTGATTCTATTTTCTTGCTGTGATTAGCCTATCAATAATCTTAGACATGCAAGTCCATCTGTAGTAGGAAACAGAGTCCTCTGAGCACATGTTCATGGGTGATAGTTGGGTCCTGTGGTAACTCTATTTTTTTTAGGGTCATCCAATTCTATATCCTTAGTGGTTGTATTTTATTACACTTTCACTAGCAGTAGACGATCGCTCTTCTTTCCCCAAAGCCTCACCAACATTGAGAAGTACCATTGGTTTTTCTCTCATATGTGGATCCTAATTTTTAATGTTTATATGTACACAAATAAGGGCTTGTGTAAGTGGATATAAAGAATGATGCTAGAAAACAAACTGTGAGATGTCAAAAAGAAATGTGAGATGTGGAAAAGAAAGGAGAGAGTAAAAATGTCTCATGTGGCATAAAAATGAGGCTACAGGGGTGAGAGACCACAAGAGAGGGAAGAGTGAAAAGGAAGAAGCAGAAGACAAAAAAATTGTCTGAAAATGTCATAAAGCCTAATTCACAATTGAATGAAGCTTTAAATATTTATTTGGTTTTTTTGTTTGTTTGTTTTTAAGTAAAGTCTGAAAAGAAATCACTTGCAAGTGAATTCATGAAAACAAAAAAGAAATGGTAGCAATAATTTGACATAGGGAAACTATGAGGTAGTCCTAAAATCTAAAGTTTCTTTTGTATATATCCTCCCTAAATCTTAAACATGGTCAAGACTTGTAACAGCTTCTTCTACTGCAGCGACCACGATGATGACAGTGATGATGACAATGAGGACCACCACTACCACTTCTTCTGAGAGTTCTAATCACATAAGAATCATATTTCTAATAACCTTGGTCATTATGAAGCTAAAGTTAAAGGTCTGACTGGAGTCAGACTTGATGACACATGCCTTTAATCTCAGCACTCAGGAAGTGGGAGAATCTCTTTGAATTCAAGGCCAGCCTAGTCTACAAAACAGTTTTAGGCTAGCCAGAGATACATAGTGAGTTTCAAAACAAACAACCAAAAGCAAAATGAAAAACAAACCAAAAGCCCACAAAGTCTAATGTGGGTTTTGTAATGACAAAAGTCCAAATAGTCTGTTTCTACAGTGGAAATATTTCCTGTCTAATCTTCCTTAAGAAATGTTTGCTGTCACCGCTGATTTATATAGTCTTATCTAGTTTTCAAATGTGTCATTATAAATTCTATAAACTCTTTGTAGATTGAGACATGGAATTGATGACTAAGAAGGTTGTTTTAAAAGCAGAATGTCTCTTCTTTGGAAAGCTGAGTATCCCCAACACTGTTTAAGATGTTCTAGTTTCTATTTGTTTTTAAGACATCCCAGAGGTGAAAACAGGCTCCCACCCTTCACCTTGATGCCACTACTGATCTCTCTACTTCTAGAAAAAGCCTTTCATCACATTTTCTATACAAGGAGAGAATAGCTTTCATTTAATCAGCAGAAATGCCTCTTTTTATGCAACTTGTTAAGACACTCTCCTAACACGCACACTAAGAAAGTTAGTGTGATAAACACAACCCCATCAGAAACTGGAATTAGGAAGAAATTTGTCTTAGTTGGTAATATGCATCCTGTAAATAGGTGCATTATTCAAAGCCGTGCAAAAAAGAAAAAAAGACACTATTTAGAAAATTCATTACTTCACACTGACTTCTATAATATACAAAACATTTTAGATTCTTTTCCTTGATTTTTGTAAATATTAGTATATGATTTTAGAAAGCATTTGTGTTAACAACTTCTTGAAGAATATTCTTAGCTCATGCTCTCCATGTTTTTCCCCTAATCACAGTAATAAAATACAAGAATAATTAATATGTTTGCACTTTCCTATAATTTTTCTGTCAGCTCCTTTCATCGGCTTCTGTTTTCTAGCGAATAATTTCATGCGATGAGAAAATGAGCAAATGTAAAAGATATGAATTACTTTTTTCTCTCACCTTCTGAAAAACATTTCTAAAATCTTCTGGTATCTACTCATTGGCATATACTTATGTTTGTGTATTTGTGTTTTTGTATGTTCATATGTTTCTCTCTGTATTTGTATGTGTGTGTTTTATTTGTGTGTGTGTTTCTGTTTAGTGTGTGTGTGTGCATTGTATGCTTGTAAAAGTCAGATAAATCCCTCCATATCTGACAGTCTTAGTTTTTTGAGAAGCATCTCTATATATACCTGGAGATCACCAATCAGTAAGTCTGGCTGGTCAGTAACCTGGGATTGTCCTGGCTCTCTCTCAACTTCCATCACCAGGACCACAGAAATGAATGGAATGCAGAGCTTTTAAAACATGGTTTTGGGAATAAAACTCCGGCAACCACTTTACTCACTGAGCCACACTCTTATCTTCCTAGCTTTTACTGTTTTTAGGTGATACTCCTTAACAGTCAGTGCTATAGGCATGCTTGATGTTGGTGGATTGCAAATTTCTCTGAAACTATTAAATGATTCAGTTGTAATGATTCTTTTAACTCACTTTCCACATAGGCATACTGAGAAGGATTAAACCCTTGTAAATGGCAATGACTTAAATGGTTCAAAAGCCCAGTTCCTACTGCCATCTCTTCTCAGTGACTCTAAACACCACGATTTTTATAGGGCAGGGCTAGCCCAACAATCAGCAAGATGCATGAACTAGTTTCTACAGTATCACTATGATTTTAAGAGGGAAGAATTATGAGCATCCTAAATCTAGATGCCCTTTAAGGGTGAAACAGGACACCACCAAGCAGCCTCAGAGGGCCAGAGCCAATGTAGACAAAGGAGGGGTAATCCACAATATACCAGATATCCCTGCCTTAGAAGTTAATCTCATTGACTGCACTTTACATAGGACGATTTGCCAACAGATTGCTTTCTGTTTGTTATAACTCTCATACTCAGGAAGAAGGGAAGTGGCCACCCTAGTAATGTAAATACGTTGGAGGTGCTCCTCTCCATCTTCATGATTAATTCTACCAGTGGTACAAATTTGCATGAATGAATGTCAGTGTGTTTTCTGCCCTGAACATTTCCTGCTGGTTTCAGTTCAGCCCTGCTGACATTTATTACAAACAATAGCTAAAGATTCCTGATTTAATAGCTGTCGTGGCCCCACATCTGAAGGTAATGTCTGTAATAAAAGCAGACAGGACAGGCTCATAACAAATACTAATCAGATTGTGTTTGCATGTGTAATGGATAAGCCTCACACACGGGTGCGTGCGTGTGTGCCCGTGCGCGCTAGCATACACACACACACACACACACACACACACACACAAATGTGTTGGTTACTCTTTAAATGCTTCTGCTAAAAGTCACAGTTCAGGAACGTATTGGCTGTTTTATTTCCTTTTCATTCCTCTCCATCCTCCATCTCCTTGAAGCAACCAAGGCCTTGGTGCACAATCAAGATTGAATATTATCCTCCTTTTTATCTGGAAAAATAGGACACTAAACACAGAAGACTAGCTGTGTCCTTTTATTCATCTTTTGTTGCTCCTTATAAACAAAGGGCATTGTCCCCTGATAAATTCCATTTTCTGCCTCTTATTCAAAGGTAGTTTACACACAAGCTCCAGCGATTCGCACACAATGAAGGTACTGACAAAGATACAAATAACTTCCAAAGTTCTTTCAACCTGTTGACCCAGATGTCCCTCTGAAAGATATAAACTAGCCTTCCACACCTCTTACAATTGATAAAGGAGACTGTAAAACCCGATCACAAAAGGAAGACACACTGTGACTACTAAAGGCAGGCTTTAAAAGCCGGCGGGAATAAAAGGTGTTCTTCTCTTTATCCAACCCAAACTGCAGAAGCCTGCACATGAAAACTGAAGGTCAAATTAGCATTGTCTTCACCTTGACATTTTAAACATATAGGAATTTCACTCCTGTGGCATTAATTGTGAATATCTTCATAAAAATACAACTTTCCTTATTTTTCCATTTTCTACTTTCCATTCCAGACTAAATTGTGCAGAAAATCATACTTAGAGATGATTATAGTCACTAAGATTGTCATATAAATTCTGTTGAAATGAATTATCTGAAAGGCATTTATTTCTGTGCATATAACTTATGTGGTAGTGGCTACAGAAGTCCCCATCACAATGTGCTTTAAGGTCTTCCACAGTACCGACTCAGTAAACTCTCACTTGAAGTTGAAATATTCTGGACTCAGGCAGAGATTGGAAGCAGAATATCATTTTTATACATTTTTCCTATTCTTTGAAAATTTCATATGTGTATGTAACATATTTTGATTATGTCTGTATACCTCAGTTTCCTCATTCCAACTATACCTGGGAACCTCCCCCAGCAAAGCCTGTCTCCTATCTCTCTTTCCTTTGTTTCTATTATGACCTACTCCATGTCCATTTATCAAGAATCATTTGAGATGCCATAGCTTTACCTCCTCCACTTCCCCATTCCTCTAAGGAATTCATGAGGACAATGAGAAGAGAATATGAATTCTAGTCCAATCGGTTCTTTTAAAACTCTGTCTTTGAGCCTCTCTTGAACCATCTAAGCAGCTAGACATCCCTACTGGTGTGACTAGAAATGGGTGCTTCCAGGGGAAGCAAAATAACAGAGTAAACAACAAGAACAATCCCATTGCCTTGATATTCAGAGGCAAGTTTGAACTGTTCACTTTATTTTACTAGTTGACATGGTCTCCTATTCACAATTTTTATTACCATTATTACATTCAAAATATGTAGGAAATAAGGCCAAATATATTTTCTCAGGAATCACTGATTGCCCAGAATGTTAAACCTTGGAAGGCAGTTGGGAAATTACTTTCATTTTATTTGGTTCCTTAGGATAGTATGGTTCAGGAAGGTAATGATTCATCAAAAGTCACACTCAGAATTGGATTAGACATTGGATTATAGTTCCTGTTTCAAGTCCTGGCTTGGTCTTCTTTCCTGTTTACCCTTGCCTTATTTAGTCATTTCCAGATCACAAGAACTAACTTCTGTTGTTTACCACATTAAATGCAAAGCAAGTTTGCTGAATTCTTCATCTGTAGGTTGCTCAGATCTCAGAGATACATTACTCATAGATAAGCCTGGACCATCAGTTTCTGATACATGTCTTCCCTGTCGGGATGAAAAAAAAAAGATCTTGCTTTAGAAGACAAAGAATAATTTCATAATCACTCATTCATAACATGTCTGTTATGGCCAGCTGAACTTTGTGTTCTGTGCCATTGTTCCAACATTTCATTACTAATTGCTATGTTCTTTCCAGAGACACATTTCATACTCTTGGCCAATTAAGTGTGGTTTCTTCTGTCTGCCACCATTTCCCCATACACATATATCATTTCATTTAAATGTGAATTACTGTCTGAATACATCTTACATAAATTTACTGTAGCATATCCCTACTGTGCTCTGATATGGGAATGCCATTTCCAATGCTGTTTCTGTTTTCCTCAGATGTGGCCTCTCCTTGGACATGTTCACAAATAACAATCAGATATGGATTATTCTTACTATAAGCTCTTGGTGTTCTTCCTGTCGCTTGTTACTTCATAGAAATAACAAACATTCCTATCTACACTACTGCTATTACAGAGTCACTAGAGACCATTTTTGGCTCATTCATCCTTATACTATGCACTGTATAGTGCAGGTTCTTACCCATCACTAAGAAAACTTTTATACATTATAAGTAATGTTTATTATCCAGAAATCATCTATTTCAATTCTTAGAAAAAATGGTTTTTTTATCATGAACCAATGTGTCTTTTAATGGTACATTAACACTAGAGAGGAATAGATGTTACTTCAATGTCATAAGTGCTATAGGAAAACTGAAGAGAAAATGAGTTTGAGTCTCCACTATGCTTTGGCTAGGCGAAAGATGTCTGACTGATAATAAAATGTTTCATGAGAGAAGTATGGATCATCAGAAAGTCAAATATGGTCACCACTGCAAAGGGGCACATGCAACTTAGTTTTATAGCTCCACAGAACAGTGCTATGGCAGGCACTTTTTAAACGATCGTCTCAGACATCTATTGGCTGGGAACCCAGTAAACTATCCATTGCCCAGCAGAACTGGATTAAAGTACTTTTAGATCTGATGTCTTTAGCTGAGAATTGGTATAAAAGAGAATCAAGTTCTCTAGGTCTTTCCAAGCACCATCAGCTACGTGGTCCCAAAGATAACAGGAAGGTCTGTGACAATGAGAGAAAACAGTCATGTTTCAAGTCTGGTATCTATGGACAAAGTCAGGGTTGTAATCGGTTTTATTTTTATTCTTTGCTACCCAGTTCTCAAATAAATACATGGAGACTTATTTTTACTTATGAATACCCAGCCTTGGCTTGACTTATTTCTGGATAGCTTTTTAAACTTAAAATTATCCCGTTGCTCTTTAAGTATGGTTTGCCTTGGGGCTTTTACCTTTCTTTATTCTAAATGTCTTGCTTTCCTTCTTGTCCATGACTGGCTAAGTGGCTGGGTGGCTAGTCCGTGGCATCCTCCTCTCCTTCTCCTTTTCCTGCTCCTCCCTCTTCTCTAGATTTCTCCTCTTATTTGCTCTCTCTGCATGTCAGCCCTACCAATTTCTCTCTCTTGCCTAGAGATTGTCTGTTCAGCTCTTTATTAGACCAGTCAGCTCTGTTAGACAGGAAAAGTAGCACAGCTTTACAGAGTTAAACAAATGCTAAAGAATGCAACACACCTTTTCATGATTAAACAAATATTCCACAGCATAAACAAATGTCATATACCTTGAGCTAATATTCAACAACACAGGGTTTTAGAAAATTTCTAAGGAACTGATACTAGTTCAAGGAGGGAATGACCAAAATAAGTACATTGAGGTGATTTTTAAAGCTTATTGCTATAATTTTTAGAGGATTTCTTGAAGGGAGGGAGGAAGAAAACTGCACATGGGAAGCAGAGAGCAAAGTTAATAGATTAGTATAAAAAACAGAAGAATAGCATTTATGTTAGATGGAAGAGAGAAGTGAAAGGAAAATATCAGAAGCAAAGTAGTGCGGAGCTCAACTCCAACCCCACTCTCAAGGTTCCTCTCTGTTGCTGCATTGTACAGAGCTACTGTCCTAGAGCGTGGTGATGTTTACCGTCTCTGACGCATCCATTATTTCTCTTGTATGTGTTCAGGAAAGCACAAGTTTGGGCCTTTGCAAGTCCACTTAACTTTTTGTGACATAGCTTACCTCTCTTTTGGACAGTTTACCTAGATCCAAACGCCTCAAGATACGATGTGTTTGAAAGGCGCTTCAGATCTCATTGAACTGTAGATTCTGGTTCAGTCTCTGGAACTGAGATAGAATTCTGCATCTAGTAAGCATTCATGCTTCATGGAAGTTCCTGGGCCACACTTCAGGAGGAAAGATCTAAAAAAAAAAAAAATACATTGAAGAAAATTTGGCCTAAAGAGCAGACAGGATTAAAAACTACTGCTTAACACTTAAGCACTGCTTCTGCAAACTCAACTTTTGTGTAATTTCAATATACTATGAATAATAACACTCTATATTGTATCAAGCCTCCAAATATGTCATTTATATTCCCTGCCATAGAAAAAGGAACATTTTTAATCACCTGCTTTCTGTATGTATCTTATTCCTTTGTCTACTATACTCCTCTTAATGGGTCCCAAATGAGAAATGTTGACTTCATAGAACTTAATTACCTAAAATCCCCACTTCCTTATTGACTACCAAAAGCAAAATAGCTTTTTGTATTAACATTTCGAAATGTCCAATTTAATTTATGAAGACAGTACTTTTTATCTCAGTGTGTACAGATGATGCATACTGTTTTCTCTTTTCTTATGAAAAGACCATTTTTATTACCCTCACAGAAATATGTCTCACATAGAGACATATTGCAAAAATCCGGGAGCAAAACTGCTCACAATTTGTTGGAAGTGTCTGTGGCACCTACAAAACAATTGCATCTGCAGTAAGTAAAGCATCCCCTCCACTGGTGAGAAAATTAGGTTTGACATCACATCATGACTGAATTGCTTCTGTAATATCCCATAACAGGATAATTCCATTCATGTCTTTAAAAACAAAAGCATAGTCTCTGGCTTACTACATAGGCATTGGACTTGGAGATAGCTCCAGAAGAGCCAGGGCGCTTTGTTGGTGACGTCATTCTGAGACATTTGAATCCAGAGCTTTCATTCCTCCAGTCATGGTGGCTATTTTGAGAAACTCCAAGGTCACAAAATATGCACAGCTTAATTGCAGTCACTTCTCTGATGCCATCAGCACGCGGTGGTTTGCTCCTTATAAACACATTCCAGGCTTTGCAATTCATGCAGCAACTTTACTACCCCCTCCCCATCCCAATCAGAAGGCTTTCAAGGCAGCCATTCTGCAAAACACAAAATCAGGGAGAAAAGCAGCTAAATCAAACTCAAATAAAAAGCAGTGATAGAAAGCTTCAACAAAGTCCACACAAGGAATCAAGCTTGCTTTTAAACAAAAATATTGACATAGCAATTTAAAATAAATACCAGCTTCATATGCTGAACACTTTATTATTGGCTCACAGGACGGCAAAGGCAAGGAACACATTCTTCTCTGAAACATTGCCAAAGGCAAGCCTCTTCAAAGCCAAACATTGTGACATGCTCTAAAGTAGCTTGCCATCATGTTGATTGTTGCATTTGGTATAACATAACGCCTGCATGTTCATTAAGCCTACATTTTTGCAATTAAGGTACATATGTTTAGCTTCTACAAATGTCTGAGAGCCAGGTGGAACAAGTCAATCGCGCTGGTGACATTGAACATTTCTATAACAATGCTGAATTCTAGCTTAGTGTTTTGCAGTCTGCCTATTATACAGGAAAACAGAATTGCCAATATGCCCTTTTGTGTAAAACTGCAAAAGCTCAGAAGATCTTAGCAAACACTGGCTATGTCACGGCTAAGGTACGTAAAGCAGATGTCGACAATTATCCTGTTTAAAAGTTTCCTTGTAAAAAAAACCCTTCAAATACAGCACTGCTGCCAGTAATTGCGCATTAATTGGCTTCATTCAACTCTGAAGGTCTAACAGAAGTGTCCTCTTATTTGCTGTCACCAAGGCACACTTTATGATAAAATGTTGAGTAGGTCTTTGTTCTTTCACTGCCTTTTTCATCTTTAGGTAAAGTGCCTATATACAGAAGTCAAGGTGATGCTGTGCTGATAATTAATATTATCCCCCCACAGCATTTAAAGAGCAGAGATTATCAATGGGTTTCATTATAAGCTGGAGCAGGTGCTCCCAGACTCTCAGAGGCAGGCAGGGAATAAAGAGGCTGACCTGAAGGTAAAGTGCTAAGTTTCACTTCATTGGAAACTTGAAATCCTTGCGCACTTGGACAAATGAAATGTTAGGTGTCAAGTATCTAAACAAAATATGGCTTTTACAAATAAATTTCAGCAAGGCTGCAGTTGTGTGACCTTGCCCAATCTACCTCTCTTGGTAGAGCACAGTAGAACTCTCATCGTAATGCCAGGACGCGCTAATTAGCTGAAAGCTATATCTCGGGTGAAAGGGCAATGGGGAGGCAAAACAAAGATTGCTTCAAAATTGTTCTTCCTGTGTTTTCTGGACAGGGGTTCGGAATGATTGCCTAAAGTGCACAAGCTCTTTTTGATATTTCTGACAGTTAAAGTACCCTAAATTGGAAAGTGCTCCTACATAGCAGGATAAAGGAAAAAACAGTTGCTGGAGAGGGTTGATGGTTATGAGAGCGGTTCCTCTGGCAACTGTAAATACCTGTGGAGTTTGTGGAAGTTTGTCTTGAAAACTCTGAAAACATTCCATGCACATACTGTGCGAAGTCTTCCATGTCTTACTACTCGGTGGATACCTACCCAGTCTTCCACATCTAACCACCCGCAACTCAGCAACACTGTTCAAGGCACCTGTTTGGAGGTCCGAGGACAACTTTGCTGAGCCAGTTATCTCCTTCTACCTGTGTAAATTCTGGGATCAACTTCAGTTGTTCAGGCATTGTAGAAAGCTCCCTTACCTACTGAGCTGTTGCAACAACTCAGATCCAGGTTTTTATTATCTCAATTAACCTGACATGCCTTTCATTCGGAAATATTAATCTCTAAGAGTAAAAAGTCAATAAAAAGCAAGTTAAATGTTTCAGTAAATCTACGTGTGAAGAAAAATTATGGTCCTAGACACTGGGGATTTTGTAGTTGTCAAAAACATCTCAACATTAAATGGAGTCCGTCTAATATGAGGTATTAAAAAATGTTGAAGTTTTAGAAGTCTAGGAAAATGCTTAAAAGAATATCCAAACAACTAAGATATCATAGTAATTAACATTAGACCCACTTAATAGATGCACTAATTTAAATACTGAAACTAAATCTCAAGTAATAACATACTAGAGTTAAAAAAAAAAACAAAAAGAACCTTGAATGAAAGAAACCTGGATGAACTCTGCCAGTACTAGATGACTGCTTTATCAAAGAGAACAAGCAACACTTGTTCTCATCACTTGAGCTCAGGAGCTATGAACATGGCAAAATTATCTTGATTTTAGTAAACAAAAGGAGGTGGGTATGAAAAAAAATTTTAAAAAAGGTTTATAAGGAAAGAGACTGAGCAAAAGAACCTCAAACTATTCCAGACTATAATCAGACAATCTGGCCAGAGTTTGAAAGCAATCCAAAGCTTGTAAATCCAATCAGCAACTTAACTTCCAGCTAGATATTGGGCTGACAACAAACTTCGTCTAGAAGGTTATCTGACTTATCTCTCTTTATTTTCTCTAGAATAAGAGTGACACCTAAAAAGAGGAACAATAACAACACAGGAATGACAATGATAATTACAGGTATCACATAAATTATAAAGTAAAACAAAAGAGATAAAGGAGATGGGCATGGTATCATACACCTATACTGGAATCCTAGCAGCCGAAAGGCAGGCAGTCAACTGTGAGTTCATGTGCAGAATGAAGGGCCATGGAATTAATAAAAAGATTTAACTGAAGTTTAAAAACATCATACTTTTCAAGATTAACAAGGAATCCTTTGATTAAATAGACGATCATAAAATCAGAGGATATGAGTTGAGATCATATGACCACGACAAATAACTCAAGAATTATGCGTGGGATACTCCATTTTGAAGCACATTCAAAGTCCTATTTAAATGATTTCCATTGAAGAGTATAAATACTTAGGGGACATATTCAGAGAGGCTTAAAAATATGTAAGAAAGATACAAAACCATTTTAACAGTTATGTGAAAGGAATAAGTTTATTGCCACAAGATAATATTCCTTTCCTGGGTTTGTTTAGATTGTAGATACTAAGGGAACTTCAAAGATACTGTCAGTAGTTCTCAACATTAATCATACTTTCCTGCAAAAACATGTGTCAACATACCAAATACATGTATTTGTAAAGTTATTTTACATAGTATATTTTAGGTAGGGAGCCAGAAATAATTATTCTAAGAAATCCAAATTGGAGCAGATTGTGTTCCATAGGTTAACTTTCTGTTTAAAGTTGAATTAGCTGTAAATATCTTTCTATGTCCCCTAATGTCTCATTCTTACATTTCTAACTTAGAAAGTATCGTTGAGCTGTCTAACCAAGAAGTGAAATGATGACCAGGATCATCCACTTTCAACTGTTACTTGGAAAAAGCCATAGTTAAAATACTTGATTTCCTTGATGTGAAAATATTTCCTATAGATACTTTAGGAGACAAAGACAATGAAGAAGACTATGAGAATATTTTTGTTAAATTAAAGCTGGATTTCTGTAGTATCTGTTCATTGTGGCTGTGCCAGTGTTTGTGTGTAATTGCATGGCAACAGCACTGTCTCTGTAAGCTGCCTGTACATTCTGATTATCATGCACCTGCTTGCCATACAATGTAAAATATCATAATATGCAAGTCCCAGCACCCTTAGAAGAAATAGAATCCAAGCCCTCAGATTCTCCAAAAGAATATGTTAAAAAGAATATATATCAACATCTTTCATATAAATATCACTTTTTGCAGATGCTGTATTTGATAGAATAGGCATTTACGGCCACAAAAGTTTTAAACTGAAACACAACAAAACACAGCACCAACTGGTGACATTTGTCTTTCCTAAGCCCAAAGAAATCAGCACCTGTCAATTTGGGGTCTCTTTGTTTCTGACAGTAAGAGTGGCCTCGAGTGCTCATTCATTTAGCAGTCAAGGTTATCTTTGTTATTTCCAAAGGAAAAGTATTTGCTTACTTTATACCAGTCTGGTGGCCTTAAAATAAAAATATATAAACTGAAATATAAGGTGGTGAATAGCTCCCCATTTTGCTGTCCCATAAGTTTTACAGTAGTATTATGATTAAAGGTAAATCGTCCATTAAAAACCTCTTTCCAAAGGAAAAGACAGGAGGTTTGCAATTAGAATATTTTAATTAAAACCCTCATTGCTTGATTTTCATCACATTGCAGCTGCTGATTTTCATATACATAATGTGTGGTTATTTTTTTCCTCCTGCCTCTCTTTGTAAGATAGAAATACTTTCCAAGAAAAAAAATCAGTCGGTCTTCCTTTTTTTTTTTTTTACATTTTTACACATTATTGATGAAGCTTATGACAACACTAAATACTCCAAACTAAAAATAGCTTCTCCTATCAAACACACTGCGGGTTTATCTCCTATTGGCCAAAACTATTCTGGGGCAACCCACTTGCATGTGACAACTTCTGATATGTTATTCTGAAGCCTTGATAACCGAGCACATGTCTTCATCATGCAGAGCACAAATTCCTCTCCAAAACATTAGTTAGGTTTTAACCAACTGGTCCCCAAGCTGAATTGAGGTCCTACACATTTTTCTTCTCTCCCTTGCTATTATGCCACCCAAATATGATGCAAAACCAGCTTCTAAAACTTTCAAGCACGATAAAAATTTATTTATGTTCATCCCTGTCAATCATCTACCCAGTAAACAAATTCAGCGCCTTTTATGTGGCAGGTGCTGTTTGAGAGGCTGGGATTAATGAGTCAGGTAAAAAGACTGATGCCAAAAAGTTACATTCACATTTAAGTTTTTACAAGTAAGTACACAGCATGTTAGCTATTGATCCAAGCTGAGGATATGGATAAAGGCGTCAGTCATACATGGATTGCTCATGGAGTACTTGCTTTTCTGGATTGGCTTTGCAAGGAAGACATTTTTAAAAATACAGTATAGTGTAATGCTGGATAGTGTCTGCTATATGTGACAGGGAAGCTGCACCCATGAAACCCAAACAATAAGGTTGCCTAAACAAAGCCTCTTTATGACACCAATGTTTGACGTGCCATATGGTTCAGAGTTTTAGGGTTATCCAAATCGGGGAGGGTCAGAAGGGTGGGTTAAGTTTCCCTTCTTGGTTTCTAGATCAAATGATACAACTGGGAAGTCCCTTGTGGGAGAAGACTAAACTCAGGAACCTAAAGAAAATGAAGGAGAAGCTATTTAAATATAGACAGAGTCTCCAGGCAAAGAATTCCTTGGTGTGGATGCAATAATTAAATACATGAGGATGAAAATAATGATAGGAAGTTGAAAAGTTAAATACAAAGGCAATGGGGGCTTGGGACTAAGGAGGGAGAAATTGTGGTTATTATGTCAAACAAGATAAAGAGGCATCCTAGAAACCAGTTTAAATGTGTTTGAGGAATAAGAATGTGCTTACTCCAGTGAAATGATACTAAGCTTGAGTGAGAAAATTTTAGAATTGATGACCCGATGTATTCCCATAAAAGACTGTTTCAAGTTGTTAATGGGTTGAAAGATAAATAGGAAAAGATGGTCCATGACACACATACAGGAGCCATTTCTAAGAGAGGTACTCTAAAGAAAAGCAAATAAATATGCAGGGAATTTTAAAGTATTTCATTGCTGTTTGTAAGATGGGGGCAATGCTGCAAACAATCGAAGAAAAGCAGAAAAAGAAGGAAGAAAGAGATCTGCCAGAATAAGGTCCCTGAATAGGCCAGAGGGTATGGAGTCTTGATACTAAAGAGGAGGTAATGGTGGAGAAGGCATATTTATGACTGTATCTAAGAACCCATTGCCTCCACAGTGACTGAGGGAGAGAACTTACGCCAGTAGATGCAAGAGGCTAAAAGATGTGGTGATTTGAAGGCAAAAATGTCTCTTCTAAAGTCTTCTACTCTGTGAAATCAGAAACAAAGAGAAGGAAGCATTATGGAAGGTTTGAGGGGGAAAGTAAATAAACAGAAATGGGTAAACAACCTCTGTCCTTGCCTGTGTGAACAGACGAGTACGGAGAACTAGCCACGCTGTTAATTATCCACACCACTGCTTCCTTACATAATCACGAGGTGACTATATGCTTCAGAAAACTTGGCAAAGGGCAGCCTTACTAGTTTCACCTTGAAAACAGTTTTCAGACAATGCCTAGTACATAAACGCTTTCCTCCCTTGACACCCCACACCCTTTTTATTGTAGTCACATCATTTTAGCTCTCTCTGACTGCGGTTTAGACAACAGTGGCCCCCAAAGGCAGCACATAGCTCCTTGCAGTGCAGACTCTTGAAAATCCAGAAAGGAAATGCCTCTCTGACTGCAACCCTCTCACCTCACTTCCTTTCATCTCCATTTGGCTGTTTGTGTTATGGTCTCATAACTATGCTATTCCTGTACACACAGGGAAAATGTTGAGAAAATCCAAGTGAATCACAAAAAAAAAAAAAAAACACCATTCAGCAATGACACCATTTGTTTTTGCTTCTGTTGTATTAATGTTAGGATATAAATACAAAGCATTTCACACCATAGTTCTTTCTAATTACCAAAGCACTATGTGTTCAAATGGGGAAGAAAAGTGAAAACAGCAGTAGTCAGGAACTCTTAAATGTACGTGATATCTCTAAGCTTACTCTCCAATGGGCAAAATGTCTACCCTAACAAGAAGACACTTATATAATCAGTTGGCTATAGGAATAGAGCATATTTGAGTAGCAAGTCATATTTTGCATAAGTCAACATAGTCCCCACACAGAAAATATGAGAAAAAGAAGAAATTTGCTTGCAATAATCTGCTGAGTTTGGCAGCATCTTGGAAGCTAGGGGCAGAGAAACTCAGGATCTTTTCCTGAGCTCAGGATGAGCCTTCCATATCTGAGACTTATTTTCATTCTATAGTCTAAAAGAACTCATAAGAGTGAACTATAGCAGGAATAAAGCAAAACCATCTCATTTTCCAGCTTCCTTGTGAGCTACTGTATTAAAAAAAAAGTCAAAGTTCAGGCCACAAAAAGTAGGCAGAGTCTCTCAAGACAAGATTTTCAATATATATGCAAAGCCTATTAGAAAAAAAAGCTTCCTATTTGTTTTCTCAACTAGGAGAGCATATTTGTTTATTGTACATACTGGAACCACCCTGTGACACTCACTTCATAGATGCCTGCGAATAGAAAGCCCCACACTGAAGGCACCAATGTGTGGTGGAGGAGATGACCACTGATCACCAAGAACTATGTGACTGACTGAACTTTTCCATCCTGAGCTTGAGACATGAACCTGGTAACTAAACCTCCATGGGCAGAGTTTCCTAGATACCGCCTCTTCCATTGGAAACTACCAAACTGTCCCAAAGTATTGCCATAAGTTCATTTATACATTTGTTCCTTTATTGTAGACTCTAAATTTTGTCTTTCATATCAATAAATTATTCTTTAACCAGAATATTGTATTCCTGTTCGGTGATGTATTTTTACAAATACTATATATTTCAATTGCTCATTGCTTCTTAAATATTCTGACTGTTTCGACTGTAATATTTCATGGATTATTTGAGAATTTTAAACGAAGTATTTTTTATCATATTCGTCCCCTACTCCACCCACCCCCATCTTCTAGGAGAGGAGAGTTTGAGACCAAGATCAGCTGGGAAAAATAAAAGCTTTATCTACACAAGGCCTTTATTTTGGGTTGTGACATAATACAAAGTGATTTGATATGAAAAGAATCTCAGTTGTGTGTCTAGACCTGCTAAAATGTGCGTGTGGCAAAACAGTAGGGAAACAGACATTTCAATGTAGGCAATTGGAACAGAAGTAGCAATCATAGCACAAAACGAGCTTCTCCAAATACATAGAAGAAAAACAGAAAAGTTCAACGATACATGAGCAAAAAGAATACATAAGTGACAATAAATTATCAAAATTATCACTCTGTAGTTGGGCATACTAACCCATACAAATTATGACCCGTACTCGCCAGGCAGAGGTAGAAGGAACAATTACAGAGGCCACTGTAGTACACATAATGTGTTTTAAGATAGCCAGACCTATGTCATGAGAAGTATGCCTTAATGGCAAAAATAAAACATTCCAAAAAGGAGAAAAAAATTATTTTGAAAATAAAAGTTTAAGCAGTCATGATAAAATACCCACCGTGCTAGTATTTAAAATGCATTTTTGAAAGTTAGAAAGAAGGTAAAACAACTAAAATTCAGCAAACTATTATCCCAAATGCAAATTATGTAATTACTTTGGAAAACTAAGCTAAGGTAAAATGGTTCTTAAATATATACGTATATTTATGAAAACACAATTTTACTGCTTAACAATTTATAATGATAAAAATTATAAGCTACTTAAATGGTAGCCAAATGTAGAATTTATAAATAAAATGTGCATTCATACAATGAGTAATAAATAATGGAAATAGCCTTTACTCCTTTACTCAAATACTCATAATGTCTCAAACAGGTTAAATTTAAAAAGCCAGTCACAAAGTCACATACCACATTACCCTGTGTCTACGAAACTCAGAAACATGTGCAACCAACCTGTGATTTTGATTTTTTTTCTATTTTTATTTTATTTTAAAAAAACATGTTTTTTTTTCATTTTACATACCAGTCCAGATTCTGTTCTCATTCCCTCTCCTCCTCCTATTCCCTTTACTTTCCCCCTACCCCACCCCACATCCATGTTGGGGTTTTCTGTCCTGCCCAGTCCTACAGCCATTAAGTCCCAAAGAATCATACAGAGGTCTACATTAATTATAAGCTGATTGGCCCATTAGCTTGGGCTTCTTATTACCTCTTATAACTTATTCTCGTCTATGTTAGCCATGTGGCTTGGTACCTTTTTCCACAAGGCAATCACATCTTGCTTCTTCTGTGGTTGGATCACGACTGCAGACTACACTTCCCGGGATTCTCATTGCCCTGCCTCTACTTCCTGCCTGGTTGCCCTGCCTCTCCTTCCTGCCTGGCTACTGGCCAATCAGTATTTATTTAAAATATAAGTGACAGGGTACAGACCATTGTCTCACAGCACTTCCTCTCCTCAGAGAGGGTAAAGCTCATTGCTTTGAGGAAGGACCAAGGCCCTCCCAACTACATCTAGGCTGAGCAAGGTATCCCTCCAAAGAGAATGGGTTCCAAAAAGCCAGTACTAGCAGTAGGGATAAATCCTGGTGCCACTGTCAGTGGCCCCGTAGTATGCCCCAGCTATACAACTGTCACCCACATTCCAAGGGCCTAATTTGGTCCTATACTGGTTCCTTCCCTGTCTGCTCAGAGTTCGTGATCTCCCATTGTCTCAGGTAAACTGTTTCAGTGGGTGTACCCATCATGGTCTTGACTTCTTTGCTCATATTCTCACTCTACCCACTCTTCAACTGGACTTTGGCAGCTCATCCCAGTACTCCATTGTGGCTGTCTGCCTCTGTTTCCATCAGTAGCTGGATGAAGATTCTATGGTGACATTTGAGATAGTCATTAATCTGACTATAGGGCAAGGCCAATTTGGGTACCTTCTCCACTATTTCTTAGGGTCTTTGCTGGGGTCATCCTTGTGGATTCCAGGGAATTTCTCCAGTGTTAGGTTTCTTGCTAACCCCATCATGTTACCTCAATCAAGATATCTCTTTCTTTGTTCTCTGTCTCTGTCCTTCCCCCATCTTGATTATCCTGCTCCCGCAAGTTCTTTCCTTGTTACTTAGCTTATCTGGGGTCGTGGACTATAGGCTCATTATCCTTTACATTACAGCTAGTATTTACTTATGAGTGAGTACATACCATGCTCATCTTTCTGGGTCTGGGTTAACAGACTCAGGATGGTTTTATTCTAGTTCCATCCATTTGCATGCAAATTTCTCAACCATCCCTGACATCAAACTCTATTATAGGGCTACAGTAATGAAAACAGCCTGGTATTGGCATAAAAACAGATAGGTTGACCAATGGAATCAAATGGAAAACCCAGATATTAATCTACACACCTATGAACACCTGAATTTTGGCAAAGAAGCTAAAATTATGCAATGGGAAAAAGCATCTTCAACAAATGTTGCTGGCATAACTGGATATCAACACGTAGAAGAATGAAAATAGACCCATGCACAAAACTCAAGTCCAAATGGATTAAAGAACTCAATATAAATCCAAGCACACTGAATGTGGTATAAGAGAAAGTGGGAAGTAGCCTTCAATGCATGGGCACAGGAAACCACTTCCTAAATATAACACAGACACTAAACCACTTCCTAAATATAACAGCAGCACAGACACTGAGAACAATAACAAATAAATGGGAGCTCCTGAAATTGAGAAGCTTCTGTAAGAAAAGAACACAGTCAATAAGACAAAAAGGCAGCCTTCACCAACCCCACATCAGATCAAGGACTGATCTACAAAATATATAAAGAACTCGAGAAAATAGACAACAAAAAAAACCAAATAATCCAATTAAAAAATGGGGTACAATCTAAACAGAGAATTCTCAACAGAAGAATCTCAAATGGCTGAAAGACACTTAAGGAAATGTTCAACATCCTTAGCCATCAGGGAAATGCAAATCAAAATGACTCTGAGATACCACCTTACATCTGTCAGAATGGTTAAGATCAAAAACACCAATGATAGCTTATGCTGGAGAGAATGCAGAGTAAGGAGAACACTCCTCCATTGCCTGTGGGAATGCAAACTTGTGCAACCACTCTGAACATCAGTATGGTGTTTTCTCATTAAAATGGAAATGAACCTACCTCAGGATCCAGCAATACCACTCTTAGGCCTATACCCAAAGGATCCTCAATCATACTACAAGGACATTTGTTCAACTATGTCCATAGCAGCATTATTTGTAATAGCCAGAACCTGGAAACAACCTAGATGTCCCTCAACTGAAGAACGGATAAGGAAAATGTGGTACACTTACACAATGGAGTCTTACACAGCAATAAAAAGCAATAACAACTAACCTGTGACTTTGAAAGCCAAGTGAGGGCTTTATCTAGGTGGAAGGATGTAGACTGGAGGATGAGCAGAAGCGCTCATGGAAAACTGTCATGGCTTCTCTTCTCTGAAAGGGAAATCTTTGCCATCAGTGAAGATTCTACAGTTCTACATTTATGTTAACTTTCTTTTGTTCTTACTATTTCAACAAATAGGCATGGAAACAAGAAGTACATTTTGGTTTTTGGTTCCACTTCACAATTTAGTTATGCTTATTATTTTTAATTCAAAAGCCCTTTGCTTCCCTCAACATAATTGAGGTAAGGTTGGTATTGCATAGTCCATACTGATCTCTTCCCAGTTTCCATCAAAGAGTTCATATTCATTACGTGATATCATAGTATTCCAGATCAGTACAATATACTCTTTGCAGCCTTTTTTTCAGAAATATATACAGCAAATATTCAATTCATTTCAGAATACATGATAATTGTCACTCATGCCACATCATATCCTGCTTTTAGATCTTTTCTTCGCACTTAGTTACCTAACAAACACTGTCTACTCACCCTTATAATTTCCCTAGAAAATTCATCCTAAACTTTATCATCCAGCTTTAACATTATCTATTGTGAAAATGTTTTAACATTTCTGGCAATATAAGAAATTGCTATTTTAATTCTGTTTCTAATTTATAAACATGTATAGTTTATTTATACATATAGTAACATTTATTTATATAATAGTATCTAACTAATAATGGTTAATTCTTTTTTTAATGTTGAAATTCTTTTATGTCGATTTCTTCTATTAAACCCTTAATATCTCTTGAGTAGCAGTTTCCTATGAGATTTAAATGGTCTGTCTTGGAATAAAACTTGTTAAGACACAGGATGTTAAAGAGAGTGAAACAGTAGCATATTCTAAGAGAAAAGATCATGAAGACACAGGCTTACAAAGAAGGGAGAAACAACAGGCTATTCCAAGAGGAACTGTGTAGTTGTTTAGGTGTATTGGGCCCCATGAGTTCATAGGGAGTGGCACTTTTAGGAGGTGTGGCTTTGTTGGAATTTATATGGCCTTGTTTGAGGAAATATGTCACTGTGAACGTGGACTTTGAGGTTTCCTATGCTCAGGATACCACCCAGTGGCTTCCTGCTTCCTGCAAGCCAAGATCTAGGCAGCACCACATCTGCCTGCATGTTGCCATGTTTTGATGATAATGGACTGAACCTCTGAAACTGAAAGCGAGCCACCCCAATTAAATGTTTTCTTTATGAGATTTGCCAAGGCCATGGTGTCTCTTCATGGCAATAAAAACCATAACATAGATAAGATGGAACGTTGCAGCCTATTCAGGAAGTTGCAGACACTGAGCAGATTCAATAGGTGCCTCCCCCCTCTCAAACACATAAACTTTTAGACTGCTGAGAGACATTAAGCCAAATGGTACTGCCTTGGAGACCAGCTGAGCGTTCAGAAAGAGGCTCAGGTGCAGTGAGCTACCTGGAAAGACTACTCCCTCACCTACTGCTCCATATGTAGGTTGTACAGTGCACTCCACATGACAATGTCTTGTGAGTTGACACCCATACTGTGGTGAGTTTTTGGTGATTCAACTGTCTTTGAATCAATTCTGCTTCTGTAAGTAATCCCCCTCACCTGCACCCATATTCCCTCAAGAAACAAAGAAAAAAAATGATTGACCAAGTTGAACATTGATAGTACCCTTACTTTGGTCTGTTGTCAGCTCCCTATCTGGGTGAAGAGATGTTTATTGAAGTTTCCCAAGAAATAATATCATACAATACAGAGTGTAAGATTCTCTTTATCAAATTTTTTTCAGTATCACACAGAGTCTAAGACTGTGAGCATGCAACAACATTGAAAAACATTTCAATATGGTGCTCAAGTTGCTTTGCAGCGTTTACGGATACTCTAAACAGTGGCACTTTGCTTATTACAGAGGTTTCTGGGGATACAGCCTTTGCTTATCTAGCATATGATAAACTCTAGATTTTTCTGCTGCAATTATAACAGAAAGTATAAACCTCTCCCTCCAGTTGTCAGATATCAGCATTTGTTTTCTTTGATATGATATTTCAATAAACTAAAACTGATCTAAGTAGACTGTGTTACCTTTAGCTATTACCTACATATTCTACACAGTCTCCCAATGACCTACCTAACTACAACAAATTATGTTTGGGAAAAAACAGAATAGCCATATCAATGATGCTAAGGAACATATACAAAATTCTAAGGACTATTTAGACTATTCTAAATTCTAAGACTATTCTAAGACTATTTTAACATTCTGAGGAGAAAATGTGGGGAAATATACAGCCCTCTCTCACCAAGAAAATAGTGAGCACAATGTTTACACATTTGTATACAGCATCCAACCTCCAGATTAATAAATGGAAAACTAGACAATGTTTGCAGTTTGGGAATGGTCTTTCCAAATGCATGAAAACTAAAACCAAGGGTTACAGTCATCTTCACCAGAAACCTTCTCACATGAGAAAGTAGTGGACAAAGTAAAACTAATTAAAATATTTATCTAGTCATGCACATGCAGAGAGGTGCAGAGAGCATTAGGCTTGGAGTCAGATGGACCTAAATTTAATCTAGCTTCAGCACTTATTAGTAGTTTGAGTGACCTTGGAAAAAGTTTTACCTGCAGAAGAAGATAATTATATACCTCATGCAGTTTTCATGAGGAATAAGAGAGATGGTGCATTTAAAGTTTCAGTGTACAGCCCAGCATAGACCAAGTTCTTAATAAATATTAGGTGTTAGTATTCCAGTATTTTCTTGATAAATTTCGCATTGGAGTTTTACTATTTGAATACATTTTTGAGATGATCTATCATTGTTAATATCTGAAAAAGTTTCTGAATCTGTAGGTGTTTTTAAAATCACAGATTTCTTTCATTCATGGACAGACTCACATATGAGAACACTAACCCAATCCTCATCCATTATGTTGAGGTAAATTATTTTCCTGAAGTGATCCACCTTTAATCCAGTCATAAAGAGTTAGCCATTCTCAATTTTAATTGACAAATCTAATTACTGTGATGAGTTTATTTATAGTCACTATTCAATATCTATTGATAGTTTCTTGACCTTGAAGAATATCATCCAATTAACATGGCAATATGTGTTAATAGATTTTTAAATTACTTCACACTGGATAAAAGGTGAAAGGAAAAAGGGAAATTCATTTCCACAGAGAAGAATCACAATTTATGAGAACCAGTCTTATATATCTGTCACTAGATGTGCAACATAAGAATTTACTTTGAGATTTTTCCATATTAGGAAATTCTGTTATTTATGTGGTAGTACATTTTTGGAACGTATTCAGGGAAAGATGACTTCAGTTCCAGCAAAAGAATGTCCTCCCAAATTTGTGTTTGAGGATTTGTTTTTGCTTCTAGAAAATGTGTTATTTTATGATTATTATTCATTCTTTCAGAATAAAAACCTTGAAGTAGATTTATGGACTGCAAATCATCAACTCTTGAAAACACAGGCCAACAAAGACCCATTATTATACAAGTGAAGAAATTGATGGAAGTGGTGTTTGCACACTAGGGTACGAGGGGCTGCCATCTGCTTTCCCAGTCACAGTATCTATCTTCATCTTTCATATGTTTAGACACATAGTGAGAATCACAGATTATCAAATTCATAAGGATTCCAGACATTACACACCTCATTTCAGAAGAAAAAACACTGAGAAATTAAATTAAGAAGTATCATGGCAACCTTGATGTATTGATCCAAATTTTCTGTTTTGCTTCTCTATCTCTTCTCACTTTGCAATACATCATAAGCATCTCATTTGCAATTACATCATAAGCTTCCCCAAGACAGTCCCTTATCTTTAGATGTACTTTGAACTAAATTATTCCCCTACTAAAAAAATTTGTTTGTTGGCATCCCAATCCTTAATATCTTAAACATGCCTGTCTTTGGAAATAGGATCTTGGGCAGGGACAATAAGCTGAAGCCACTTAAGTGGGTAGTCTCAAATCCAATATGACTGATGTTCTTACAAAGGATGAAGAGCTACCAGAGTGTGTGTGCTCAGAAGTAAAGTCATTACAGCACATAATAATAAACAAGGTATGCCAAAGCTAGGAAAAATGACAGCCTCAGGATGGCCAAGTCAGGTAACATGTATGTTATTTATTCTCTTCAGAACTGTAAAAAATAAACTTAAGTTGTTTAATCCTCACAGTCTTCAGCATTTTTCTATGATATCCTGGTAAAAATGCACATTGTCTGTACTTCCAGCACCTGCTTCTGTAAATGGCACACAGTAGGTGCTCAATTTATAAAGGACATAAAGGATGACTAAATGTATGGGGGAGAAGGAAAAAAGTTCTCCTCGATATTGAAATTATTGGCTCCAGCATAAAATCTCCAAATATCTGTGCCCTTTCCAATGCAACCTATGCTATACATCTCAGTTCTAAAATTGTCAGTACTTGTTTTCACGTCTGCCTTGTGTATTCTCGCAAACTTTCATGTTTATTTATTATTATGCACCTGCAGGACAGTAATTTTATTGGGCTTGGGTCCTATATCTACATATTTGAAATCAGCAGTTATATTTGAAGAGAGAAAAATAGACTCAACACCTGTGAAATCTCTGTTTTGCTTCCAGGATTTTAAAGACATATTTTATGCATTGAAGTACCTTGCCCATGCTAAATCATAAAGATTTGCATACTTACTACAGATTACTTTGTTCTAATATCTGATCTTTTAAAGAAAGGAATAGTTGAAGAATGAGAGGGAGTCTTAAATATTTGCTTCTTGTTAGAATGTGAATAGAATATTCTTCCAGGACAGCATACATAAGAAAGGAAAAACTGCCTCTAGTGCCCAGAAAGCAGTCATTTACCTAGCATAAAATAAATTGCAATGGATTATTGGATTGGAGACTACCTCAGGTACAATGAAGTGTGGCAAACAGATGCTCAGTGAGGCTCATTGGACATGAGGATGATGCAGTCAAGTGCACTCAAGCACAGTTCCAAAATTGTCCTTTATTATTCTAAAAGATGCCTGTTTAATAACCTATTCAAAAAGCTATCCTTTAATACTCTATTTCCCTTACTCCATCTGGAGGAAGAGTTGAGGGAGGTAGCACTCAGAGCTAATAAAAATGGATGAAAACAGGAAACTTTGCTGGAGACCAAAGTTTAGGCCAAAAAACTTGGAAAGCTGGATCATTAAATGGCAGGAAATCACAAAGATGCAATTATCTCTCTGTAAGCACCAATGGTCTTTCCTTCAGTCCTCAATGTGCCTGAAACCTTTGGATGCCCAGGATGTCTTCCTGAAGGAAAGTTAGCTCTCTAATATTGCTACCTGTATCTTTTGATATAAATGTTATCTAACAATTTAAATACAGCTGAAGAAATGGCAACCTTATGTCTCATTCTGTTTCCTTAAGCTATAAAACAGTGTAAAGGGAAAAGCTGTTTGTGTGTGTGTGTGTGTGTGTGCGCGCATGATGCATGTCTATTTGTCTATATGTCTGTACAGGTGTATGTGAGTGTGTTAATCTTTATAATCCCTACATGTGTCTTATTGTGTATATATGAACGTGTACAATAATTGTATGGCTATGTATGTATCAGTGTATCTATGTCTATAAAACAAGGCACATAGGAAAGAGAGGCTTTGATCAGCCTTCTTGTGTAAACATCGACACATTTAAGCATCTTGTACAGTTAAACCTCAGAATTCCTAAAACCATTACAAGACAAATCTTGAGAAATACTAGTTCTGTTCATAAATCTTCATTATTTTTACAACTGGCCCCTGGGTTTTTCATTCAATTTAACTTCTGTTTGTATAAAAGTGGGCCCTTTTTTAACTTCTGGAAATTGATATAAAAATTTGAAATATATCCACCATTCTAAACACCATGCAGGAAACTTTATATACTGTCAGCATCAAAGGAACAGATTAATCCCAGGCCATAAATTCTTCTGTCTCTGAAATGCACCTCTACTTATCATGTAGTGTCTTTTGCCCTCTCACTTCTATCTAATATAGTAGATGAATGTAGTACATGTGCTAGAAAGCAGACTTAATGATTGAATTTTATCTACTTTTTATTAACACTCTAGCTTTAAGCATGTGGTCCAACTTCTCCAGGCCTCAGTTTCCTTCTAAAATTTCCTTCTAAAATCCAGATAATAGAATCACCATGAAGATAAAGAAAAGCCTAATGTTAAGCACTTATAATTATTTGTGTTTCAGAATGATAACCTAATAAAAACTACCAATGATTAATAAACCTCATACTGTATTATAATTTGATACTCTCTGACATCTCCCCCACTAAATTGCATATGACTTAAAGGTATCTCTTTGTGCAATATAATATTTAATATAGTCACTTTCTAGAAAAAAATCATTGGTTGGTTATTTTTTTTAAAGAACTCAAATGTATTTTAAAATCACATAAAGATATTTAAAGGAATAGACTGGAAATCCAGGTCATACCCTTACTTGTCCTTGGCTTGTTCTTTATATTGAAATCACTGTAAGGCCAGCACATAGCAAGAGTCTATGCCAATTTGTTCTATGATCAGTTATAATGAGTGTTTTCCAAATCCCAGACATATAATTTCCTCTCTGATTTATTCTATCCAGTCTGCAATACAACAGACAGGAACTATTCATGTCCTTTTCTTTCTCCTTTAAAAGACTAAGAGAGAGTTAGGGTTAGATGGAACAGTGGGTACATGTAGGGCAGCCTTGTGTGGATGGAGCCCCTGGGTCTTTCTCACCTGCCTTTACTTAGATTTGCAGAGGTTACATCACAAAAACCTGACAGGGTGCTTGTAAAAATGGAGCCATTATTATCCCCATTCTTTTCTTCCCCTACAGGCCTTGTTCTCTTTGAAAAATAAAGAGTAGGTTCTAGAAAGAGAGTATTACAAAATAGAACCCCCATATTTCACAGCTTGAAATTCAGAATGCTGAGACAGATAACACAAATAGAGTTTCACATGACAGACTAGCGTAATGACTGTACCTTAGAATTTTGGTAGGCGAGCTCTAAGCATAGGAAGTTAAAGACATGTCTAAATCCAATCTAAACTTCTCTTCCACAAATTATATTGAAAATATTAAGCATAAATTATGGCACTGACAAATCAAAATTTATTCTCTACATTGATGAACTGAATGTAGCCTAAATGGATTGTGATCAAGGAGAAAAGAAAGTATAAATTTGTTTAAATTTCCAGATATTAATACCATGACTTCTCAAAGAACATTTTAAAGGTAAAAACAATAGTAGAATCTGGGCCATTTTCTCATGTAGGAAAAATGGGTTATATGCAGTTTTATGTGAACGTGTTTAGGGACAGGTGAGAAAATGTTGGAACAATGGAATTAATAAGGAACAAGAGGCTTTGTAAGAAGCCAAATAAATACTGAAAGGTTAATGAGAAATTATGTAAATCTTGCAGAGTAACCTCTCTTGAAATTTTGACTTGAGTACCAACCAAGTTTGAGGAAAGTGTTGTATAAAATTATATCACTCTCTCAAGTCCTTAAAATAAATATTCACTGCCTGTTCAGCATCAGGCAGTGGGCATGACTTGAGGGACAATAATGCACATGATATGTGTGCCTACACTAGAATAAACATGAAATCTGGTGCATGTGCATGTGTGTTAGGAGTTCATAAGAAAATGTTATAATATATAATATTTTATAAACCATAACCTATACAAAAATTACCTAGTTCTTTGATAAAATATGAAGATTTCAAACACAGAAACTATCCTTTCAGGATAGAAGAAAATATGATTACACTGATTAAATGGTTGTAGGTTTGAATGGGAGATTTATTATAAGCATATAAGGGAGATATCAGATATATAGGAAAGTTTTTAACAACAAACTATTGGCTATGTGCCTAGGTTTAATGCCTGAATCAGGCAACCAACCTGACTGAGAAGGTAGTGAGATATGGTTCTTCTACTAGCCTCTAGCCCAGAGCTTTGGGAGCAGGTAGGTGTTGGCAACACTATTCTTACTACCCTGAAGTACAACCTTTCTTTAGCTGCTCATGGAGCAAGAGACAAATCCTCAAATACCTATGCTGTGGTCAGAGCATCAGTCTGGGCATTACCTAGTCTGTGTGACCATAACACAGTGGGAAGGGGCACTAGGAAAGAAATCCTAATATTTCTACTTCGGATAAGGGAAGTAAATATGCCCTAACCAAGGCTATAAGGCAAAAGGAATTTCCACACTTGAAAACTAGGTTCAGATGCTGACCATGAAAGAAGAATGCCAGGCATTGAGACAATTTTGTATATCAGAAAGAATAAATAATTTGATGGCAGTCTTGAACAACTCCATCCCTTTGGGCCTTTTATTGTGTATGTGGAACCTTCTCTTAGGTGCAGATCCTACATTACTTAAATAATGGAAACAGTATCTACCGTGTGATTTAAGGAAAGGAAATAAATCTATGAATATGTTTAGATGCCTTAAATATATGAATTTTGTTGAAAAAATATGTACATAGAAGTGTTATCTATTGTTTTTTATTGATTAGCTTAGATCTTTTATTTCCTACGTTGCACTTATGATAAAAATTTTATTTATGATAAAATTCTTATGTATTCTTTTAAGAAACTAAAGAGGATGGAAAAAGAAGTCTTTAAAGCTTATTTATAAAAAAATGCATCTATTCAATGGTAACAGAGGGAGGTTAAACACAGAAACATTTTTTCTTTTCTCTACCAATTGCCGAGGATTCGTAGTTTCCAAGGAATCAAAATTTTAAAGCAAAAACTAAAGAGTATGGCATTAGAGAAGAAGCATCTGTGTGGACTGCATGAAAGGAAAGTGGTGGTGATAACAGAATTGGATGGTCCATACTTTCCCCATAGGACTTCTGATGTTAAGAGAGCTATAGAAAACACCCTCAAGACACAACATACCTTCTTAAGTAGTTTGGAAGGGAGGCAGCATTTAGATAACAGCTCTACTGAGTGGTATAGGCAGTCAGTGTTAGAAGAGGCACTGCCCTTCCATATAAACATCCAAATTCCACAAAATAACATATAATCTTTCATAGGAGAAGGCAGGGCTGAGCCTATACCTCTGGCTCTAATTTAGTGCACACAAGTGGCAGAGAAAGCAAGACTTCTCGACTGGAAGTAGACACGGACAATGTCAAATATTGATTGTCACACTCCCAAAACTGTCTGAAAGTACTAAGGTATTTGTCTATGAAGATATTTTCTCCATTCTTCTCAGTCTTATCATCAAGTAGAGCAGAAAACAGTATTTATTAGCCTTTGGAAAGAACTGAATGTTACATGTATACACGTTGCTGACTTGTGTTGTTCAACACACATCTTTTACAGTTATTTCACATTGGCGTGTGGTTTAAACCAGAAGTAGGAGGGTGGTAGATATTTGAGAAAAATGGAATGAAAATCTGTAGGCACTCAGTTGTCATTGAGCAAAACCAGCCTCTAACAGAATATGTTGTTTTTGGTCCTCAATGCCAATTTTTAAAAATAAGGAAGGTTTTTCCTTTGTGATAAATCAGCCCACCTGTTTGAGGTCATTTCTAGGGAAATCTTTAAGAGACTATTAGACCAGAACATTGCATCCTCTCTAGCACAATCATCATGAACATTTAAACCAATTCTTTGTTGAATTTTGGCTGAGTAATTTAAACCCTGACTGGCATTGTTCATTTCAAAACACTGCTAATAATAATCACTTCCTTTAATCATAGTGATAATCTTCATTATCCAATGTTTTTCTTGTAAGTAGCTTGAAACAACTTCACACTAACTACGCTCTTTGTTCCCAGGCATCTCTGTTAAGACCTAAAAAGAACAGGAAATGTATTGATCGTGCTGTAGAGAAAGGACTCAGTGAGGTTAAGTATTAGCTTAAGGTCACAAAGCTGGTCTGTGGCAGATCCATGATAGATACTGCTCAGGGTAACTAAATAAACTGGAGTTGAACTCAACCTACCTATAACAAATGTGATTAAGGGTCCCATCTCTGAGGCAAAGGGCCTGCCCCTCTTTCCCACAGTCATGAAGTGTTTGCCCTGAAAGACCTCAATCTCTCTTTCTAAAAGTGCCTTCAATCAGCAAGTCAGACCTGTGTCATTTACTTTCTTCAAGTTGTTGCCTTTCAGGTCTGCATAGAACTGGATGTTTTGGCCAAGACAAACAACAATTCTGCTCCCTGAGATTCTGAACACAAGGAGTTGCCTAGCAGTGCAGTATTTCCTCAAACAAACAGAAATACTCTTTTATGACACTATTAGAGATTACAAAGTTTCTTTAGTGTATGATAATTATAAATTTATGTTATCTTAATGAAAAGTATCTATCTGAAGGTGGCATCCATATTAGTTAAGGTTTCTACTCTTAGAATTAAACATCATGACCAAACACAACTTGGGGCAGAAAGGATTCATTTCATCTTACATCTATCATCCGGAAAATTCAGGGCAGAAAACTGAAGGTAAGAGCTGATGAAGAGAAAATGAGGGGGTTGCTGCTTACCAGTTTGTTCCTCATAGCTTGCTCCGCTTGCTTTCTTATGAACCTGGGACCACCAAATCATGGGTAGTGTTCTAGGAGGTCACTTGGTCATTTCCTGGATGCCCAGACTCCAGAAATAATGACGCAGAATCAATATTATTTGCAATACTGTTTGACCTATAGCTTAAGCGTATTTCTGGCTAACTCATATCTTAAATTAACCAACCCATCTCCATTAATCTGTGCATCTCCATGAGGCTGTGGTTTACATGGCAATGTTCCTTCCAGCATCTGTCTCCAGTGGGGCTACAGTACGGCTTCTCTCTGACTCCACCCTGCTTTTTTCCAGCATTCACTTTAGTTTTCTCTGCTTAGCCCTACTTTACCCTATCAGGCCAAGCCAGTTTCTTCATAAACCAATGGTATTCACAGCATACAGAGGGGAATCCCTCATCAGGGTAGTACCAACGATAAAGATCTGGGCCCACCCATACCAATAATCAATAAAATGTCCCACAGGCCAATCTGGTGGGGGGTATCTTCTCAATTGATACCTTCTATATAATATTAGTTTTGTCAAGTTGACATAAAATTAACCAACACAGCAATTTATCACTTAATATCCACACTCCTGTTTGCCCTTTTTATTTGATGGCACTCATCTTCATATATCTAGGAGCACATAGCATTTCTGGCACTTGCTTTAACCTAATACTGTTTCTTAAGTCTGTTACCAATAACTACATCTACATTCCTTTGTTCTAATGATTTACTAACTTAATTTCTTTGCTTTTCAAGCTTTATTTTTAATTATATTAGAACAACTTCTTCAATAAGATTGCAATAAGATTCAATAAGATTAACTAATGAATTTTCTCAAACAATATAGCTTCTTAGAGAATGCCTATTAGCAATAAACCAAATACATCAAGAAATAGAAAAAATGGAGTTTTGATGTAGGATGTCCTTCTGTATATGTATTTCTTTTATTGGTTGATGAATCAATGGCTTAGCAGAGTAAAGCCAGGTGAGAAATTTGAACAGAGTTATATAGAAAGAACAAGCAGAGTCAAAGAGACGCTATGTAGCCTCCAATGAAGAAAGATGCCAGAACATTACTGGTAAGCCACAGCCTTGTGGAGATATATAGATTAATAGAAATGGGTTAATTTAAGATGTAAGCGCTAGCTAGTAATACTCCTGAGCCAGTGGCCAAACAGTGATGTAATTAATATAGTTTCTGACTGGTTAATCAGGTCTAGGTGGCTGGCAAATTAAAGTTCAGTCTCTGTCTACAGAGTTTCTTCATATTAGCATGAATTCAAGAATCATTTTACTATAGCTTTATTTACTAAAAGAACAAACTGCTTTTAAATCTATGCTAGAAATAACAATGACTTTTTATCTATAATGACAAAATTTCCTGAGAATTTATTGGGCAGCTCACTGAAAATCTGCCCTTCCTCTGCATGGATGTCAGTGTAGCTAAAGAACTGAAGTCTATGAAGCTGCATTTCCTACTGACAAGGGATTAGAACAATTACATCTAACATAATTAGTTATGACAGCAGGGAATTGCTTTATCTGAAGTGACATGATCAGCCAAGTCATACTTAGTAATATTTACCAATAAAAAGCTAGTCTCACATTCTAATATATTCAATGGAGAGTACGCATTATCTCTTTTAAATTTTTCCTGTATATTTCCTCAACTTATATTTCTTAATGATTAGATAAGAAAAAAGCTCATGAATTTGAAAAAGAGCAAGCAAGGATATATGGAAAAGTTTCGAGAAAGGAAAGGGAAGGAAGGAATGATGTAATTACAATCTCAAATTTTTTAATATATTTTTGAAAGAATTAAACAAGAGAAAGTAGCATCCATAGAAGACTGCTAATGGTTGATTTTCAGTTTTAGTTCATCTTTTATTCACTAAACATTATTTTTGGTATTAGAATAGAGAGGTCAAAAATACCCAGGTTGCTTCTTATGGAAGACTTTAAGAATAAAATAAAATAATGGCAAAGATGCTTACTCTGCCATAAAGAACCACTCAAACACTTAGCAGACAGAGCAGTGATTCTTTTTTACTGTACTCTGACTGGGAGTGCATTTAGGCTCTTCTTTCAAGGAGTGAACAGCACTTTTCAAGCCCTAATAAATGTCAAAGTTATAAAGGTACACTACCATCTGTAAAGTTCAGCTTAAAGGTAAACAGGGCAGCTGATTAGCATATGCAAGGACTTCCAAGTTAATTTTAGCCTAATAAATATCCTGAAAATGCAAGGATATACTCAAGCATACCAAAGAAACTGATGCCTTAAATTCTTGTCATTCTCATCTATTTCTGGGGCATGCTGCAAACTTGCTCATTCTGCAGTCTTTTTACAGTAGCACTACCATTAGCTATAGAGTCCATTTGGTATACAGGCCACTTTTCAATTTAGACATTCTCAGATCACATTCCTTCCCTGTGCATATTAGTTCTGTGGCATTGAATAAAAGATGAAAGTTCATTATGTTCTTGAATTGTCAGATAAATAATGATTATTTCCTAAGGATATTATGCCAATTACATGAACTAATGTACAAAAACATTTATTAAGTATTTTATTAGTAATATGACTCAAATGTTTGCATATGGTAATGATGATAATCATCATATTTAATAATTACAAATTATTTGAACATGCTTGTGCATTAGTAGCTTTCATAATCATATTACTATCACGTGATGTACCATAAAAATATCAGCATTCTGGAGTAAGAAAGACATTTCCATGCAATAAAATAAGAATAGAATAAATTTATTTGCCACTTTGCTTTCAACATGCTTGTGAACTACAATCACTGTTTTTTCTCCTTTTAATTAGTCTATATCACTATCCAGTATGGCAGAACTCTCACACTTAAATCCATTAAAGGAGAACTTTGAGGTACTGTACAGGAAAGAAATGAAGTTTAGGGAAGTATGAAGCCAAAAGCATGTAATAACCATGTATGACAATGGACAGAAGGGTTTGAGCATAATGCTGCATTCTAATTTCCAATCAACAGCCAACAATTCAATAAACATCATCATGTTGCACAGACTTTAACTAAGACAAAATCATGGTGTTTCCTCTTAGGGTCAATATTCTTCTTTTTTTCATTCGTGTCTTCGTAAGGGTCAATATTCTTATATGTACTTACACAACTTGATAAAAAATATTTTGAAAATTGCCTGGAAATCATTCTTCTCTTTGTTCTTTAGAAAATAAAGGGAACAATTTGAAGGACAGTTCTATTGCATATTTCTAAAAATAGCCTTTAGCAATCCAATCTTTTCCCCAATCCCTTACTCTATGCCTAACCACTGTGGTAATAAATATGGACCGTGGCTTACTTATCAACCACCTAGCAGTTAATATCCCAATATAAGCAAATATATACCATACTTGTCTTTTGGGGTCTGTGTTGCCTCAGTTGATTTATTTCCTAGTTCCATCTGTTTATTTGAGAATTTCATGGTTTCATTTTTGAAACAGCTGAATAATATTCCATTATGTAAATGTACCACATTTTCTTTATCAGGCATTAGTGTATAGACATGCAGTCTGTTTTCAATTTCGGGTTACTATGAATAGAGCATCAATGAACATGGTTGAGCAAGTGTCTATAGGCAGATGTAATGTTATTTAGGTATACGCTCAAAAGTGACAGAGCTACATTTTGAGCTGGATCAATTCCCATATTTCTGAGAAACTGCTTCACTTATTTCCACAGTAGCTGTACAAGTTTGTACTCCTACCAGGAAAGAATGAGTGTCCCCCTTACTCTACATCCTTGTTAACATGATCAGTCATTTGTTTTATTGATCTTGGCCATTATGACAGGTATAAGATGAAATATCAAAGTAATTTTGATTTGCATTTCCCTGATGACTAAGGATGTTAAGCATTTCTTCAATAGTTATAGATGGATTTGGTGGGTACTGGAATGGGAGGATCAAAGAGGGAGGGAGAGGAACCAGAACAGGGAGGGAGAAAATATGTGGAGGAACAAATAAAACTAAGAACCATTAGAGGAATTGCATGGATTCCTAATACAGCAGAAGGTTCCTACAATATATACATGTATTAAAGTAATATAAAGGGAATCACCAAATGACGGAGGAGATGGAGCTTCAACTAGATAGTTCTTTTTGCTGTTCTATTTCTATTTAGATTTATCTGACTTTATTTTATCTTATTTCTCCTTTTTCTTTTTTAGATGCCTGTTTGTTTTCTAATGAGAGAAAGCAAGAAAGCAATTGTATTTAGGTGGGTGGGGTAGTGGAGAGGATCTCAGAGTAGTTGGGGGAGGGGAGCCATAAAAATGATATATTGCATGAATAAACCTATATTCAATAAAAAAATAGCCTTGGATGTTTACAATTGGTGCAACCACACACAAACACACACAAGTTAGCAGAGGCATATTTTAGCTAGTCTGAATTCTTGTTGCTAGAATATTATTTCCTCTTTAATTAGGGAACCTTCCACTTTTAGTTTCTAACCACAAAACTTGTCTATCACAAGAAAACTTCCACTGTCACTAGTTTGGCTTTTGTCATTCTTGATTTCTTTCTTGGCTTAAATGTTCCTTTATTAGCCAAGCTTCCCAGATTCCATATGTCTAGATGGCTTGCCATCGCTAAATACCTCCATGATACTTGCACTCTGCCTGTGCTATGTTTGTAACTCTATCCACCCCTACCTATGTTCTCACCGAAAAATAAGTCTAATAAGGTCGTAACATGATATTAGCATTCTGACAATGCTTCATATGGTGCTTCACAGACTTCTGTATAATACTGTTTTCTTTTAATGTCATCCAGTGATAACTATATTTCCAATTGCAGCTTAAAAGGCATAGTTTTTATGTTTGTATATAATTTCTCTTTCAAATATATAACAGTTTGTACTCTACACTATGATCTTACGTTTTATGTTTTTTAAGGCTCACAAACAAGAACTCTTTCAGCAAATTAAAAAAAATCAGCAAGCAGAGTTCGTTTCATTTCTCTGTTGCCAAGGAAGTATCCCCTTACGATTCTCCAGTGTAGCTCACCCAAGTGTGCCTCCTCAGATACCAAGGGAGCCACTCTGGTAAAGGAGGGACTGAGAAGCAGACATCAAGACACGGTTTCTGATCTCAAACTTCATAAACAGAAAATCAATTAACTCCTCTAATGCTTTAACTGGCAAGGCTCTGATTGTCTAGGATGGCCTGTCACACACCATCCTGATCCTTAAAAGACAGGAATTCAGTACTTACGAGCCCAAATATGGCAGGCACTATCACTTCTCTGGGAATGGCCCTATTGCTAAGTGTTTGTGAGCAAACCTCACTGGAAATATGGAAATTTAGGATTCAATTTAATGAAAACAAACTTTTTAATGGGCAAGAAAGATGGTGCACTGGATAAGGGCATTAGCTCCAAGGCTGATGTTCTGTCCCCACACCCAAATGATAGAAGAAAGTCACTGACTCTGGCAAATTGTATTTCATGCCATTGGTGCTGAAATATAAATGAGTGGGTCAGAAAAAATGTATTCACCTGAAGGTCTCTGTCAATCAGGATAATAAACAATTGTGCTTAGAAAGAGAGAAAGGAGAAAGGAAGAAACAATAGCTCCAGAATCATTAAGAAACTAGTAAAGAAAGATAAAGATAGAACACCCATGAAGGAGAATTTGACCTAAAGCAGATCATGGGACTACCTTAAATTCTGATTATGTTATAAGAGATAATCTTGGCCTTTGAGTAACACACTGTAAGTTCATTGTACCTGTACTACATGGACTATATTACTACTGTGTGCTGGGCACTGTGCTTTTAAGTAGAAACCAGCACATATGGGAAACTCTTAATAGAGAGACAATGCATAGAGTTGCAGAATATGCAAAAGCATACCCAAAGTATGGAAGTGGTCTAGAGGACCTAAGGACAAAAGTTCTACAGATACTGCTGAAACTCTCTCTTTCTCTCTCTTTGGACTCCTTCCCCCCCCCATACTTCCCTTTCTGTTTAATATATATGCATTTCTTAAATAGTTTTGGATTCATATATATATGCACATATAAACATATATGAATATATACATATATGAATCTGACCAACCATGATTAGCATAATAATAAATAATCTCCATTGCCATCTATTTTCCTGAAAAATGGCTTAACTTCATTTAAATTACAATTGGATGAAGTTCTATGATTCTGATTTCTTTAACCATCATTGAGAGACATCTAGGTTGATTCTATGTGTTGCCTGTGATAGTAAATATGAAGGAATAAATGTGCATGTGCAAGCCCATCTATGGTATGCTGGCTTAGAACCCTCAGCCATGCACCCAGAAGTGGCTAGAGGTGGTGGTATATGCCTATATTTCTAGCACTTGGGAGGTAGAAGAAGGACAAGACAGTATGGTCATTCCAAATTTCCTAGAGAGTTCTAGGCTAATGTGGTTTGCAAGCATTCCTATTTGAAAATGTAAATACCCAGAAGGGTTATAGCTGAATTATATGGTAGTTCTATGTCTAGGTTTTTTAAAAAGCTCTCATATCGATGCCCACATTGGCTGTACCAGTTTTCAGTCCCACAGATAATGTATAAGGACTCCTCTTTCCCCATATTCTCAATAACATGCCTAAATCAGTTTATAAATATTTCTTTCTTCGAGCATTTACTATTACTTTATGGTGAAAATTTCAAAATACCTGGCCTAGCTTTTAGAAATGCATAGTACATTATTGTTAACAGTAACCACCATACTTGCAAGAGTACTTCAGAATTTCTAGCTCCTGTGTAGCCATAGTTTAGCGCCAGCCAATAAATGCTTTCCCTAAACAAGCAACACACATTCTATTCTTATAATTCTTTCAATAATTATTATATTCTTTTAATATTTATTTTTACCTTTATTTATGTCTATCTGTATGTATGTCATTTGTATGTAGATACCTGAGAAAGAAATAGAATGTCACAATCAGTGAAGCTATAGATACAAGCATTTGTGAGCCACCTGACATGGATAATGGGGACCTGAACATGTAGCCTCTGAAAGACCAGTAAATGCTCTTAACTGCTGAGCCATCTTTCCAGCTGCTTATAGCACTTCTGTAGTGTCAAGTCCTAAAATATAATATATACATTTTGAGTTGCTCTTCAGCATTTCAGGGTTGGCAAGAGACTTGGCTCTAGAAGGGTTGCCAGATATCCACGGGGATGTCCCCAGCTAGGTCCTTGGGCAGTATAGGAGAGCGTGTATGAACTGGCCTTGTTCCATAGTCACACTGATGAATATCTTGAATATCACTATAGAACCTTTGTCTGGCAATGGATGGAGATAAAGACAGAGACCCACATCGGAGCACTGGACTGAGCTCCCAAGGTCCAGTTGAAGAGCAGAAGGAGGGAGAAGATGAGCAAGGAAGTCAGGACTGAGAGGGGTTGGTTGACCCACTGAGACAGTGTGCCTGATCTAATGGGAGCTCACCAAAGCCAGCTGGACTGGGACTGAACGAGCCTGTGATCAAACTGGACTCTCTGAATGTGCCTGATAATTGGGGCTTACTGAGAAGCCAAAGATAATGGCACTGGAATTTGTCTCTACTGCATGTACTGGCTTTTGGGGATCCTAGTCTATTTGGATGCACACCTTTCTAAGCCTAGATGGAGATGGCCTTGGACTTCACACAGGGCAGGGTATCCTGCCCTCCCTTAGGACTGGAGGGGGATGGGGAAGGGTGAGTGGGGGAGCAAGAGGGAAATGGGAGGAGGGGAGGAAGTGGAAATTTTGAATGGTATTATTTATAAAGCAATAAAAAAGTGGAACATAGTTAAGGCGTGGCTACCTGGAGCCCAGGAAGAAAAACTTGGACGGACCAGGTGCACGCTCTCTCTGGGTGATTCCCACGGGACACAGCTGAACTCGGACTTCCCACTCTTGTAGCATGAGTTTCCCCTTATAACAATTAAAAATATAATTGCTTATCTTTAAGCTGGCCTGGTTATTACCCGAATCGACCGCACAGCTACAAATAACATCCATTAAATTTCCTCAGGAAAAAAAAGAAGTATTCTAAGACAAAATACGATATAGGAACCTGCCCTTCTGACTTAATCTTATTCTTTAACTACATCACTGAACTTGATTGTTGTGGGATAGTTTGATCGCACTCTGACACATCCAAGACTGCATATTAAAGTTATACCTTGATTCAGGGCAGAGACAGCGATTAGCTGACCAGAATCAGCCACAGAGGAGGCAACAATTTAGAGAAGTCTTACAGGAAGAGACAGGTCTGGGTTTGATTTTCAGTGGATGTAATTCATAATGTTCTTATGAATTCTTAACAAAACTTACTTTAACATCTAAAGATAATATATAAAAACACAATGTAAAATCTCAAAAATAGAATGCCATTTCACACATATGGCTGAATGACTTTCTTTTATACAACTGAAATCTTTCTATAAATGTCGATATAACGTATTTCGTAAGGTGTCTCCAAATGAATGATGGTTTTTCTAACAGTCACGATCCTTTTATCTTTGTTATTCTTTTTTCTTATTTTTTGTGTTTATGATGTAATCATACAATTTCCCCCTTCCCTTTTCGCCTACCAAACCCTCCCATCTACTCCCTGCCTGGGATCACTTTCAGATTCTGCTTTCTTTATTCTTTCATTTTTGATACATACATACATGTGTTACATGGTTATTGTCCATAACTGCTGAATACAATTTGTCCATCTATAATGTTGTAACTATTTATATATGAACTATGCATATATTAAAGTACTTGTACAAGTAAATAAAAATATATAGTTTAGGTGAGCTTACTTAAGTAAACATATTTAAACACATTATAAAAACTATGAACATTTTATATATTCAGATAATCAATATCATGAGCAGATTGAACAAAGAAAAATATGAACATTAATCATTTTATGCTGTAAAAATATGCCTTTGAACTTATGTATAAAACAGATAAATTTAGGCTAAAACATAGTATGACCACTTGCTGAGCTGGAAGTTCAATAGTTTATGTCCTGTAACATACAACTCTTAACATGTCCTGTGACTAGCTGTATGTTCTAATTCATAGTCACAGTATCAAGAGAAAGTCTAGTCTTAAACCATGGCCTCCAAACAGAAAGTCATAAAAAATAGAAAACAAATTTATAATTGATATTGAAGAAGAACTAGTATTAGAAAAACACTTGCTTCTGAATTTGATTCCTTTATAAATATAAATTTCTGAATTTGATCTGTCTTTACATTTTTTCAATTTCTTTCAACCCCTAAATCTCTGTTGTAACCTCTGGCCACTTATATTAGGTAAAAATAAAATTATGACACTAATAATGCATTAGTAGTGGTATTAGATGATGTTTCTTATAAGATGAGACAGAACTAGTTTCCAAATTAGTTCAAAAGTAATAAATTTTAAAAGGCACAAATGAGGTGGTCTAAAACTACAGACTTGTTTCCTTTTTTACTCAGAAATTGTGGTGCAGTGACACTTCATTTCCTGAATGATCTCTCCCATCATGCCCAGCTTCAGGTGAGTGACCATACATACCGCTTGATTTATGCAAGCACCCCTCTAGTTCTGTAGCTCTACTAATGCTGTGTCTTGATCTTTATATTTAATACCTATCCAGCAAATGAGGTTGTATTCTATAACTCAAAATATTTAATTTTCTTACTGTTTCAGAAAACCTTTTTATCCAAATAAGAAAATATACACAAATTCGTGGGTTTGGGGTAAACATTATTCAATAATCCTTTAACAAACAATAATTGCATAATAAGCAACAGTGAAAAGTTGACATGAACTATATACATTTGTGGAACGCTAGTTGATAGTAGTAAAATACATACTGTGTGTTAGTAAGAAGAACCAATGTTTTATATTGCTAGGATCCCATTTTAGTAATACAGAAATATGAAATAAAAGTATGTGTGAAAGACCTAAACATGGAACTCTCAACAAAGGAATTTAAAATGGCTGAAAGACACTGAAGAAAATGCCCAACATCCTTAACCATGAAAGAAATGCAAATCAAAAGAACTCTGAGATTCCATCTTACACCTGCAAGAATGGCCAAGATCAAAAACACTGATGAAAACTTATGTTGGAGGGGTTGTGGGGTAAAGGGAACACTCCTGCATTGCTGGTGGGAATGCAAGCTGGTACAGCCCCTTTCGATGTCAGTGTGGCAATTTCTCAGAAAATTAGGAAACAATCTTCCTCAAGACCCAGTAATACCACTCTTGGATATATATATAAAGGATGCTCAATTGCGCCACAAGGACATGTGCTCAACTATGTTCATAGCAGCATTGTTTGTCATAGCCAGAACCTGGAAACAACTTAAATGTCCCTCAATTGAAGAATGGAAAAGGAAAATGTGGTACATTTATACAATGGAGTACCACACAGCAGAAAAAATGACATCTTGAAATTTACAGGCAAATTAATGGAGCTAGAAAACATCATATTGTGTGAGATAACCCAGACCCAGAAAGACAATTATCATATGTACTCACTCATAAGTGTTTTGTAAACATAAAGCAAAGAAAACCAGCCTACAAATTACAATCACAGAGAACCTAGACAGCAATGAGGACACGAAGAAAGGCTTACATAGATCTAATCTACATGGGAAGTAGAAAGAGACAAGATCTCATGAGTCAACTGAGAGCATGGGAACCATGGGAGAGGGTTGAAGGGGAGGGGAGAGGCAGGGAGGGAAGCAGAGAAAAATGTATAACTTGATAATTATTGATAAATAAAAAAGAAAGAAAAAAGTAGGTGTGAAAATGACTACAAATGCATACCTTCTGGAAAGAATTGACATCAAACTGCAAATCAGAACTTTTAGAGCCCTCTATTTCATGCCAGGAGAAGATAGTACTTGATCACATCCCTCTCATTGAAAGTTAGATATGGCAGTGTCCATACCATCACTTGGATTTACCAGTTTCAGGATTCAATACGAATTTAGAGATATGGGCAGGCTAGCAGCCCAGTACCATCCATTACCCAATGACTGTGATCTACAGTTTGACCTGTAGGCTTCTTTGCCTGCATCCCAAGGTAGAAATGCCTTGAGCATTTTAAAGAAGCCTAAACAGCTAGAATAACCTGAAGCTTCACCATGAGCAAGTTGTATTTTGAAATTTCTGTTTAAAGCAAATATTAAGCTATTCCCAGATGAATGGGACAGTGAACTAGTCAATACACTGATACATATACAAAGTCATGTAAAATTTTATTCTTAAAAGGTACTTTAATTACTTGAAATGGTCATTTAAATTTTATTAAGATGCATAATTAGAAAGTCCTACAAGATAATATGAATGCTACTTCAAAACCTTAGCTCTGTAAAATTGGAATCACATAAATAAGCCGTGAACCCTGCAACAGAAGTAACTAAAATGAGTAATGACTAACAAATGATCACAAAGTTCAGAGACAATCATACATGTATATGCATGCTCCAAATGTGCTCTAGTTACATTTAACACTTAATAATTCATTTAACTAATCAGAATGTTATGCATTAAATAAGAAAACGCTCATTTTTATACAATCATTTACCCCACTTAAAAAATTAGGTAAACTGTGTACTATAAGTACTTTAGTCACACTGCTAGAAAGTAAGCAAGAAGAGCAAAATACCCATTTAAATTACTGCTTATCAATAGCCTACTTCAGCATGTAAGGTGCATAATACATTGCCTAAGAATAAACCCGTAATCTGCTTTATGTTTAAAAAAGGGAATGACATTCTAAGATACAGCTGCATAGACTGTATGATGAATATTCAACATGAGAAACTAGCAAATTTATCTTCACTCCATCATTAAGCATTTTGTGACAAGCTGGATATTCATCCCATTAGGGGTCCTTTTTGTGTGTGTTCTTTTTGTCGAACGCTTGCTCATGCCCTTTGCTGACATCCTGAAAGACTGGGCTTTTCTTTGCTTCTCCCCTCCAAATTTCTGATTACACATATTGTTAGGAACTGGAACTCAGAGAAGAGAATTCCTTTCAGGATACAAAAGCAAAGCCTTGGCCAAAACTTTTATTTCATAACCAAAAGCTTCTCTACTATACTCTCCTTTGGTCACACACTCAAAAAATGGGGGTATAAATGTTAAAATTTTTATAAAATTATAAACTACTTCTACTCATGAGGAATTATTTATTCTTTCAAGTTGTTTTCAATTCAGAAAAACTAAATCTTTATTTTGTAAGATGCTATTTTCAGTATTTCATTTTTACAAATTAAATAATCAGTGTGTGTGTGTGGTGTGGTGTGTTACTAGGGATTGAGCACAGGCATCCACAAGCTGGGCAAGTGCTCGACCACCTTCTACCCTTAATTTCTTTTTTTATTTTTTTTAAATATTTATTTATTTATTATGTATACAATATTCTGTCTGCGTGTATGCCTGTAGGCCAGAAGAGGGCACCAGACCTCATTACAGATGGCTGTGAGCCACCATGTGGTTACTAGGAATTGAACTCAGGACCTTCGGAAGAGCAGGCAATGCTCTTAACCGCTGAGCCATCTCTCCAGCCCCTCTCTTTTTTATTATTGATTTATATTGAGCACTACATTTTTCTCTGCTCCCCTCTCTTCCTCTCTGCTCCCCTTTCTAACCCTCTCCCAAGGTCTACATGCTCCCAGTTTACTTAGGAGATCTTGTCTTTTTCTACTTCCTATGGAGATTATATCTATGTATGTTTCTCTTAGGGTCCTCATTGTTGTCTAGGTTCTCTGGGATTGTGATTTGTAGGCTGGATTTATTTGCTGTATGTTTAAAAACCACTTATGAGTGAGTACATATGATAATTGTCTTTTTGGGTCTGGGTTACCTCACTCAAAATAATGTTTTCTAGCTCCATCAATTTGCCTGTAAATTTCAAGATGTCATCTTTTTTTTCTGCTGCATAGTACTCCATTGTGTAAATGTACCACATTTTCCTTATCAATTCTTCGGTAGAGGGGCATTTAGGTTGTTTCCAGGTTCTGGCTATGACAAACAATGCTGCTATGAACATAGTTGAGCACATGTCCTTGTGGCACAATTGAGCATCCTTTAGATATATATCCAAGAGTGGTATTACTGGGTCTTGAGGAAGGTTGTTTCCTAATTTTCTGAGAACTTGCCACACTGACATCGAAAGGGGCTGTACCAGCTTGCATTCCCACCAGCAATGCAGAAGTATTCCCTTTACCCCACAACCCCTCCAACATAAGTTTTCATCAGTGTTTTTGATCTTGGCCATTCTTGCAGGTGTAAGATGGAATCTCAGAGTTCTTTTGATTTGCATTTCTCTGATGACTAAGGATGCTGAGCATTTCCTTAAGTGTCTTTCAGCCATTTCAGATTCCTCCGTTGAGAGTTCTCTGTTTAGGTCTGTACTCCATTTTTTATTGGATTATTTGTTTTTTTTTGATGACCAATTTCTTGATTTCTTTGTATATTTTGGAGATCAGACCTCTGTCTCATGTTAGTGAAGATTTTTTCCCATTCTGTAGGCTGTCGTTTTGTCTTTTTGACCTTGTCCTTTGCTTTACAGAAGCTTTTCAGCTCCCGAAGGTCCCATTTAATAATTGTTTCTCTCAGTGTCTGTGCTACTGGGGTTATACTTAGGAAGTGGTCTCCTGTGCCAAAGCATTCAAGTGTACTTCCCACTTTCTCTTCTATAAGGTTCACTGTGGCTGGTTTTATGTTGAGGTCTTTGAACCACTTGGACTTGAGTTTTGTGCATGGTGATAGGTAAGGATCTATTTTCATTCTTCTAAATGTTGATAACCAGTTATGCCAGCACCATTTGTGGTGTGGGACAATTCTGTATTCTGTCAATTACATTTTAAATAAATGCTGATTGACCAGTAGCCAGGCAGGAAGTATAAGCGGGACAACCAGACAGGAAGTAGAGGTAGGGAAAAGAGAACAGAAGTATTCTTGGAAAAAGCAAGCTCTTCCCCCAGTCCTGTCCAGACAACAAAGAAGCAGGATGTGACCTGCCCTGCTGAAAAAGTTACCGAGCCATGTGGCTAACATAAAAATAATGGGTTAATATAAGTTATAAGAGCTAATATGAAGCCTGAGCTAATGGGCCAATCAGTTTATAACTTCTGGAGACCTCTGTGATTTTCTTTGGGGCTAAACAGCTGTGGGACCTGGTGGGAGGACAGAAACCCCAATAAGCAGGCCCTCATGTTACAAATGGCACCAACGTGTGGACAACTGCATCCACATAAAGCCTGAGACAGCTTGTGAAGTAATTCTAGAACAAAACAATAGCATTATACATGGTTTCTTGGTAGCAGCAATTTCTCGGGTCTGCTCTGCTTGCTAGAGGCAAGCAAGGGCTCTCATGTAAGAGAGGCTTCCTGACTCAGCTTTAGCTGCAAAACCTTGCATCTCTTTTAAGAAGTCCTGCCACGAAACACTTAAATGGTATTGATGAAAAGCTGACTACATACTTTATGGTTTTCAGCCACAGCAGGAAAAAAGCCACGCTGTTTCAAAATGCCAGCTTTCTGGGCCATCCTGCCAGGGCAAACTCTGACTCTTTCAGGCAGGTGGTCCAACTATGGATCATTTGAGTGTGGTTTGTGAGCACACTGCTACAGTTTGCTTACTGGCAGGGACCTTAAAATGCCATAGAGTTGTGGAAATAAATGTGGCTACAGCTGGTACCTCTGCCATGAGGCTGAAATCTCAGAAAGCTAAGAAATGGGCTGGATCTCGCTGACAAAGCCATGTCTTTAATCCTACCCATATTGCTTAGTAAATTAGACTCGTGTGGTCAGAAAAAGACAGATATACAGTAAAAGAAAGATTCAAATTCGAAGAAAACCTCTAAATTGTTTACAGTGTGTTAAAAATATATGCAGGGTTGAAAAAAAAGATTAAAGTCCTTAAAATAAAATGAAAGAGAGTATTTTGGAGTGGTGGTACACACCTTTAATCCCAACACTTGGGAAACAGAGGTAGACTGACCTCTGTGAGTTCTAGGTGTGGTGGTATACACCTTTAATCCCAACACTTGGGAGGTAGAGGTAGATGGACCTCTGTGAGTTCAAGGTGTGGTAGCACACACCTTCAATCCCAATGCCTGGATGGCAGAGACAGACAGATCTCTGTGAGTTCAAGGTATGGTAGCACACACCTTTAATCCCAGCACTGGGGAGGCAGAGACAGGTGATCTCTGTGAGTTCAAGGACATTCTGGTCTACAGAGGGAGTTCCAGGACAGCCAAAGATATACAGAGAACCTGTCTCAAAAGGTAAAAGTAAAAGAAATAGAGGTTAAAGTAAAGCCACATAAAGATGGAAAATACACAGAGAATCTGGACATTGTATGTTATTATGCTCTTTTTGAATTGTTTGAATGCTGAGGAAGGAGCAACAGCTGTTAAAAGATATTTGCTTATACATGCTGCTGAATTAATCCAAGATAGGTATTTTGAAAATACCTTGACTTCAAATTTGAAGTCAAAAGGTATGTTACTTTGGAGAAGAGAATTTGCTTTTGTTTTCACAGGAAATGAGAGGCTGTGGATTCATTCTGGGTTAAGAAAAATCAGGTTTGATAAGGGAAGACCACATGAGAAATCTCTGGTAGGAACAAATGGCCCAGATGTCTGAGTCCTACATCCAGAACAGAACCAGATGCTGCCTGAGGTGATCAAGACTCACAGGATACTCCAGTCAGGACTTGATCATAATTCAAATTTTCTTTAGGTCCCCAAAAGATTATCAGCACCCCCAAACAACAGGAAGTATCCTGGAATACTACACCCACATTCCCAAAAAATGGACTGTGGATATTTTCCTGTGTTTAAAAAAAAAAAAAAAAAAAAGAGGGGGAAGTGGTGTGGAACAATTCTGTATTCTGTCAATTATGTTTTAAATAAACACTGATTGGCCAGTAGCCAGGCAGGAAGTATAGGCTGGACAACCAGACAGGAAGTAGAGGTGGGGAAAAGAGAAAAAAAGTATTCTGGGAAGAAGGAAGCTCTTCCCCCTGTCCTGTCCAGACACCAAAGAAGCAGGATGTGACCTGCCCTGCTGAAAAAGTTACCGAGCCATGTGGCTAACATAGATAAGAATAATGAGTTAATATAAGTTATAAGAGATAATACAAAGCCTGAGGTAATGGGCCGGTCAGTTTATAACTTCTGGAGACCTCTGTGATTTTCTTTGGGGCTAAACAGCTTTGGGACCTGGTGGGAGGACAGAAACCCCTTAAGCAGGTCCTCATGTTACACATTTGTTAAATACCCTTTCTTTTTTTCCATTTGATATTTTTTGCTTCTGTGTCAAAAATCAGGTGTTCAGCGGTGTGTGGATTAACATCCAGGTCTTCAATTCGGTTCCATTAACCCTCATGTAAACAGATGATAAATGGGTTGAGGAAGAAATCAGAGAAACATGACCCTTCACAATAGCCACAAATAGCATAAAATATCTTGGAGTAAATCTAACCAAATAAGTGGAAGACTTGCATGACAAGAACTTTAAATCTTTGAAGAAAGAAATTGAAGAAGACACCAGAAAGTGGAAAGATCTCCCATGCTCTTGGGTAGGTAGAATTAACATAGTAAAAATGGCAATCTTACCAAAAGCAATCTACAGATTCAAGACAATGCCCAGTAAAATTCTTCACAGACCTCAAAAGAATGGTACTCAACTTCATATGGAAAAGCAAAATACCCAGGATAGCCAAAACAATCCTATACAATAAAAGAACTTCTGGAGGCATCACAATCCCTGACTTCAAACTCTACTACAGAGCTACAATACAGGAAACATCCTGATATTGGCATTAAAAATAGCCTTTAATTTCTTTTGTTGTATCTCTTTCTTTTGACATAGGGTCTTGCGATGCTGCACAGGATGACCTCAAACTTAATATCCTCCTGCCTCAGCCTCCCAAATATCTGGGGGCATGCTATCTTGGTTAAAGTTTGCATTACTGTTAAAACACATCATGAACAAAAACAACTTGGGGTGCTGGGTGGGGTTGGCACATGCCTTTAATCCCAGCACTCAGAAAGCAGAGGAAGGCAGATCACTTTGAGTTTGAGGCCCTCCTAGTATGCAGAATGAAGTCCAGGACAGCCACAGAGAAACCCTCTTTCAGAAGAAAAAGAAAAAGAAAAACTTGAGCAAAGGTTTATTTCAGCTTACAGTTCCACAGAACTACTCATCACTGAAAAAAGTCAGGGAAGGAACTCAAACAGGTCTGGGACCTAGAGATAAGAGGAGTTTAAAGAAGTGTGTTGCTTACTGGCTTGCTCACTCACGGTTTCCTTAGCTCACTTTTTATACCATCCATGACCACTTTTCTGGGCACGGCATCACTCACAATGAGCTGGGCCCTTCCATACCAACAATCAGTCTTGAAAATGCCCAGAATTTCCTACAAGCCAATCTTTTGGGGGCATTTTGTCAATTAAGATTCTTTCTTCCCACAGAACTGTAGCTTGTATTGAGCTGACCAGAACAGGTGTTAACATGCCTGAGTTAAATTATTCTTTACACACATTTCCCATTGCTCCACACAGATGAAACATTTGACAGAGGAGATTTCATCCGGTTTTTTTTTTTTGATAACTTGCTAAAACAATGTTCTCCTAGCAGCTTATTGAATCCATTCTCTAAATTTCATGCTGGTTAGGAGCTATAAGGTAACACAGGGCTGTAATAGGACCAAACATGGCTCTCAGGAATCTCTAGGAGATTGCTCTGAAACGCAATCTGTTAACTTCAGAATTTTGGCACACCTGTAAACTACTTTTTGAAATAATTAACAGTAAAGTTTCCACATATGAAAATTCCAAAAGAGAGTAAGTCAACATTATAATGCTCCTTAATTTATTACATATTCACTTACCTCCTTGTGTATCTCACTATCCCAGCGTTCAGGACTACACGTCAATACATGTTAACACAATTTCAATATTTATAAGCTGAAGTCTTAGATCCAAGAGTTATCAATAATCACCCTTTCATTCTCACTAGCATCTCAATTGTAATCCTACCAAGATATATCCTCAGGACTTATGCAGTCTAACAATTCCAGAAATCTAATTGAAATCTACATTAGAGTTAGAACTGCCAAATGCTTCAGTGAAGCTATTATTCTGCACCCTTGATCTATTTCCTCTGTTTGTTACATGACAGTGTGTAAACAACTAAGCTCAAAATTATTCTTGCATGGTGATCGAACAAAAGTTAAACAGGAAATAGCATTGCTTACTAATACAAATATCAGTGACTGGTAAATAAGATAGATAAATAGCAGAAATCCGTGCTTCTCTGAAGAAAGACAAGCAAGAAATGGTACATATTTACCACAAGAACTCAGCAGCAAAGTATAGCCTACTTCACTTAACACCATCAGAACTTGCTGGCTTTGCTACCATAAATGCAAAAGGTTCAACTGACACCGACTCCTGTCAGCATCACATAAGCACAAAAGTGACGTACATGAAAACCTTTTATACAGAAAATGCGTGTCAGACCCATTTCTAGGCTTATACCTAACTGGATTTCATTGTAAGATAATTTTTACAGGGTCAAACAGGGCTATTCTCATGAAAAGAACAGATTTCTCCTTTAAAAATTCTGTTTGTTTGGAGCCGAGCATGGTGGCACACACCTTTAATCCCAGCACTTGGGAGGCAGAGACCAGCAAATTTCTGTGAGTTCGAGGCCAGCCTGGTCTATATAGTGAGTTCCAGAACAATCAGGTTTACATGGAGAAACCCTGTCTTGAAAAAAAAATTCTGTTGGTTTGATGTGTAAGATCAGTTAAAATTTCTATACTATAGGGTGTAATGATAAAAGCTGTCTAACTGAAGATTACCTAGAAAAGATATATTTAGTCTTTATATTAACACATTATAGAAGAATCTTTTAAATTACTTGGCTGCTTTGTTATTTAAGAGTCAAAATTACCTTACACTTATTATCTATGTGATTGATGCTTCTAACATATACATCTCTGATTAAGATTTTACTAACTAGTCGCATAAGTGAGTCCCTGAATCCTGGCATGTCTGTTCATTTCTAAAGCTGGGGTTCTTCCTATTGGAAAGTAATTTTAATTACTCAGTGATAAAAAAAAATGTTATTATGGTGTAAACCCACCATCACCAAACTGACAGAATCAAAGATATCACAACTCTGCACCTATTCTAGTTCACCTAACATCCATTTATACCACTATCTCCAAAATCCATGTAAACTATAAACAAATAAATGAAAGTATACTATAAACTAAAATGGAGATAAGACTGGACATGTCAACAATATATGAAAAGACTATTGTTAGCACTCAGGAAATGTGCAGAAATGACCAGAATTTGAGGGCAATTATCATTCCATTTTTCTGTCTGTCTCTCTCTGTGTCTCTGTCTCTGTCTCTCTCTTTCTCTCTCTCTCTCTCTCTCTCTCTCTCTCTCTCTCTGTGTGTGTGTGTGTGTGTGTGTGTGTGTGTGTGTGTCCTGGTATTATGATGTACCAAATGTTTTATATCAGATACTGTTAATTTTTACAACATTTGAGAGTTACTTTATATATTCATTATTAGCGTTGTTTACAAAGAGTTAAAGATTTCAACATCACAGTTTTCCTGGAGGTTTGTATCTCTGAAATCTTGCTAAGAGTCAAAAACTAAAGTGTTGTACTAAAAATCTCAAGAAAGCAAAATAGAAGAAACAAAAAAGAACTTGATGTTCTATCAGTAAAACTTGTGCTCTTAAAAACCACGTAACTATGATTTAATCCTGCTTAGAGTAGAATTCTGCAAAGTTTATATATGATATTTGAGATCCATATATATTAATACATAAAACTAGGGACTGCAGAAGGCATAAGCTGAGGATAGAGAAGTATAGAAATTGTAATCTAGTGGTCAAGTGGTCTTAAAACCAAAAGGAAGCAGAATTGCCATTCAGACCAAAGTTCCTGAGAGCCACAAAAATAGCAAATGTCTAAAATAAATGTTTAACTGGATTTTGATATAATATTTACATACTAGCACTTAGTTAATACTGGGCGATTTTATTTTTTTCCATGTATCAATTGGAAACACAATAAAGTTACTCAGAGCATGTAGTATATATTATCCATTAACTATATTTCATTGCTTAAAACTGTCTTAATGTGGAACATTATACTTGATTTATACAGAAAATTAATGACTTTAGATAAAGGTTTCCCTATAAAGTGGTTTAAACTCTAGTCTGTTAACAAAGTCCTGTGTTATTTTATATATATATATATGAATAATAATACATTCACTAGTGACAGTCATACATTAACTAGTGCTTAAACGAGGTGTATCCTCATAACACATTTTTAAGTCTTTAAGAATCATTGCCTTATCATTAAGTACTAAAGAAAAAGGAAATATTAATAACTTTATATTCATCCAGAGTAATAAATGGAGACAACATTAAAAAGTGTTAATCAGTCTGATTAATAATCCCCAAGCCAACTACAATAGATTGATCTGTTGCTAAATATATAGTGAACAAATGGGAGAAATAATATGAAAATAAAAAGAAATACGGAACAAATGGCCTGAAACTGGCCAAAGAAAATAAGATGCACTACCAAAAAAGAACATTTATGTCAGATGAAATCCAGATTTCAGAAGACAGGCAGAAGGTTGTGACATCCAAGACATTAACCTAGAAGGAAATGTGGCCCTGGAGATTGCTCAGTGGGTGGTGACCTTGCTGTGCAATCATAAGAACCGGAGTTTATATCCCCAGGATATACATAAAAAGCTGGCAGTGTTCGTGCAGTGTGTCTATAACCTAGGGCTTGAAAAGCTGAGATAGGAAGCTCACTCACAAGGCAGTCCAATCAAAATGGTCTGGCTGAAATAATGAGGTTCAACTTCAGTGAAAAATTCCACCTCAAGAAAGAAAGCGGAGTGAGAGTCAATGCCACATCAAATTCTAATCTACACATGCACGCACATGGATGGACTAGCATATGCATGCAGATATGCAAATAGTGCCTGCATCTACATGCACCATACACGACACATTTTTTTAAAAAAAAGGAAAAAGGGATGGAGCGAAAGAACCAGACATCAAGACCTTCTTAAATGAAATACTGTGGAGATCTGTCCAACAAAGAGAAGACTTTAACCAACCTGACCCAATGATCAACCGTCAAATCTCTTCCAGGACATAGAAAATTATAATAACTAATATTTTATCCAACAAAGCAGTGTCCCACAATTGAAATATATATAACCATAAGTTTTACTACTTTGGTTTTAAGAATAATAATAGCAACAACAAACCTTCAATTGTGAAATAAAGGGTGCATAAATTTGTGCTAAAGTATTTGAAATTGCTTTGCAAGATTGGAAGATCATTAAAGTATTTCCTTTAATCTTTTCTTCCAACTGTAACACCGTCTTTCTTTCCCTTTTGTCCTTTGTGTAGAGGACAAAGACTATCAGGATTCATGCCTGCAACACAAACACGACCATTGGTTTCCACTAGGTCCCAGCCCAACGGCAGATCCATCATTTCAAATGGCAATTCCATAGGAAATCGATATTTTGAAAGGAAGATTGCTTCAGCTAGTGCGTTGTGGACTGTGGGTACAGCCAGTGAATTCGAGAAAGCAGATCTGTTTGTATCTGCAGCTCATTCTAGCAGGATTGATTGCAGGGAGCTTCTCAGAGAGGAACTGGGGGAGCTTTTCAATGCCTCTCCTCTTTTCAGCCTGTGGCATCCTCCATTCTAGACCAAATAACAGCAGTGCTCAATTGTAAATAGCAGCAGGAGACACACAAACACCCTACCCCACTCAAAATGCTAAGAAATCATTCCACTGTTGAAAGATTAATGATCTTTCCAGTTAATATCTTTCTTCAGATTTTGTTTTACTTCAAGTGACTGTGATGTCACACTACTGAAAACCTTATTAATGCCCCAATTCAAAAGCTCCTCTGAATACTGCACTCAAAACCAATCTAAAAATCTTAAGAATGTTTCCTATTTTCCATATTTCTTATTTAAATGAGCTTATTATTTCTTAGCATGTGTAATAAATAATAATTGAAAGAAAAACTAAAATTCATAAAGAAGAAAATCTATAATATATAAGTATATAAGATGGTTATAAGTTCATCTGCCACTGCCAATCACAGATATATTTTTATCTCTTTCTCCTAACATTTCCTATGAAAATCACTTATATGCTAAGAATACAATATTATGTCATTTGTAAAACTTTTAAAACATATAACTATCCTTATTCTCTAATACCAGTGATTAATACTGTATTTTAGTAGAATATCATAAATTATTTTTTTCTTTGATTTTTCAAGACATGGTTTCTCTGTAGCTTTGGGACTGTCCTGGAACTCATTCTTGAAGACCAGACTGGCCACAAACTCACAGAGATCCGCCTGCCTCTACCTCCCAAGTGCTGGGATCAAGGGTGTCTGCCACCACCACCCAGCCATAATTTATTTTTTGCACAAGTACTGTCGAAACATGGTCAAAAGAATGATTCATGGTGAACAGTGCCTTGAAGAACTGTGAGTGAAGCTCCAGGGAAAAAAGGCAGAGGGATTTTTATTTCAGGTGCATTTTGTTCCCTGGATTGTTCATGGATGTGATTTTTTGCCTCCTGTGTTAAACATTTACATTCAACATATAAGACATGTTTATTCTTGTTGGATGTCAGAACATAGCTATAGAACACAGTCTTATCTGTGTACCCGGAATCTGGTTATGGCCTTCTACCTTGTTTTCATGCTTTCCCAGATATAATCCATAATACATGCCAGGCAATTGTGTTTAAATTGATCTGTCCTAAGAAAGCTATGGAAAAGGGCTGTGCTGTTAATGTTCAGTTTCTTCTTACTGACATTTATTTACATGTTTTTCTGAACTCAAACAACCTTCCTTGGAGCATTAATTCTTTTTGTTACATCCGTGTATAAAAGTATACTAAAACTAATGGAAGGTTGTCTACAATATTAGACTTAGGTCCAGTATAAAAGATCGGCAAAGGCCCACTGAAAATTCAACCAAGTACCATGATCATTTTATTACTGCTTATATTCAAGTTATACACAAAAAGTATTTTTGACATTTACACATAACTCAGATATAAACACTGCTATGTACTTAAAAAGTCTTTGCTATATAAGGATAAATCACTTTTTAAGAGTTAGGTAGGATTTTGTTTTCTTACAGTATACAGTTTCTCAAATCAATTTCTTTCTTTTGTGATTGATGTTGGTTTTTCTTTCTTTCTTTTTTTTTTTGAGACAGGGTTTCTCTGTGTTGCTTTGGAGCCTGTCCTGGAACTAGCTCTTGTAGATCAGGCTGGCCTTGAACTCACAGAGATCCACCTGCCTCTGCCTCCCAAGTGCTGGGATTAAAGGCTTGCACCACCCGGCTCAAATCAATTTCTTTTTGCACTCATCGCTGATGTAAATCATCATAACTGTCCATTTACCATTGTCCTAGTGTACAAAGTTTAATTACTTTTATCCAAGAGGAGTTAGAAAAGCATGATCCTATGTAATAAAGCAAACTAGTCAAAGGCAATATAACAATTGGTTTAGTTGTCAAAAGTGTAGCCAGGAATTAACACAGAGACCCACAATTGAATAATGCACAGAGAGGGAGAAACTTTGGAGTTCCTCATCCTAATAGTCTGTCTTCACCAAACCCCTCACTTTGAGGCTCAGGGTTCTTGTAGAAGATGATTCAGAAAGACAGTAAGAGCCAGAGGTGGTGGATGATGCCAGGGAAACAGGCATGACAGAACTGATGCACATAAGAACTCATAGAGACGATGGCAGAAAGAACAACACCCATACAGGTTCAAGCCAGACTGATGTGGGAGGTGATGTATGCGATGACTCTGTTTTATCGTCATTGGTTAATAAAGAAGCTGCTTTCAGCCAACGGCTTCACAGGGTTAAGCCAGGCTGAAAGAGGTATATAGAGTGAGTAGGCAGAGTCAGGGAGAAGCCAGGTAGCTGCCTGCAGGAGACAGACCTCTACTGGAGCCCACTGAAACTTTGCCAGTAGGCCATGACCTCGTGGTGATGCACAGATTAATGGAGATGGGTTAGTTTATGATATAAGAGCTAGCCAGAAAAATGCTTAAGCTATTGGCCAAAAAATATAGCAATAATATTTTTTATTTTATTTTATTGCAAACAATATAGTTTCTGGGTATTTAATATAGTTTTGTATTGCAAATAATATAGTTTCTGTGTGTTCACTGCGGGACCAGGTGGGACAAAGGCTCCCCGAACAAATTGGCACCAACATGGTCCACAATCCACTTAAATACCCAAGAGAGCTTGAAAAGGAATTTTAAACACACACACACACACACAGAGAGAGAGAGAGAGAGAGAGAGAGAGAGAGAGAGAGAGAGAGAGAGAACAAAATCAAAGAGTTTAAAGCAGCTTCTTGCTCTGTTTGCTGGCAGAAAGCAGAGACATGGCTCATGTAAGAGGTTTCCTGATTCAGCTTTAGCAGTACAAACTGCAAAGCCTCTTTAAAAACAGCAGCTTTGTGGTTTGCTAGCACAAGCATTTAAATGGGTTTTGTGAACAGCATGTCTTTATTGCGCATCTGTAAGCCTTTTGGCTAAGATCAACTGATTAGCATTTTAAGAAGCGGTCTTGGTCAGAAAAGGCTTACAGATGCGCAATAAAGACAGATTCAGATGAAAAAAAAAAGATCTCTAAATGGGTCACAGCGTGGGAAAAAAGGCTTAGGAGAGAGAAGAAAATGAGTACAGAGAGATAAAAAAGACGTAAATGTTTCTTTAAAAAAATAAAACAAAGTCTTTAAACAGATAGAGTACAAACAGTCATAGATTAAAGGAGCAAAAAAAAATAAGCCACATAAAGATGGAATAAACACAAAGAGTCTGGATTATGCATATTATTGTGTTTGCTTTGAGTTTTTTTTTCTACAGAGGAATATTTGATTCTGTGGACTGCTAAACTAAACCAACATATATATTTTAAAGATATCTTGACTTCAAAACTTAAGTCTAAGGATATGCTGCTTTGGAAAAGGGGTTCTACTTTTGTTTCCACAGAAGATGAGAACCTGTGGATTCCTTCCAGACTAATGTGGATTGATGAACCAAGACCCTCTGAAAGGTCTCCATTAATTGGAAGATTATTTTGCCCAACAAAAAGCAGGAAGCAATCTGGAAAGAACTATGCCGAAATTGCCAAATACTGTTTATATTTGTTTACATTTAAAGGGGGATATACTATAGATATGAATACTTTGCATTGCTACGGATCTTGGTGTATTGATACAAGTTTAAGGCAAATTTTATGTATTTTTCTGCCCTTGATTAAGGTGTTGTATTTGTGCAGTTCATTTAAAAATGTAATGTATAATTAAGAAATACAGGTTAATAGCCATCTATAATAGTCAAGCATATAGTCATGTTAGTTAGGTTTTCTAGATATATAGAAATATGTTTCATTTAGATAAATAATCTTCAAACCTTTCAAAGACCTATGGAATGTTGCATTTAAAATATTTTAATAACTTAGAACTTTCATAACAGTGAGACACATCTGCTCCTGGCAGCACCAATCTACTTCAAGAGGATGATGGGCATTGAAGTGGCTCCTCATGGGGTCTGCTAGCTATTTGGGCAAGAAACTGCTCTTGCCTGAACTGTTTACTGGATTTGCAGGACCTACAGAAAAAATGACTTCTGAAGTTGCCTAAAGCAGGTAAAACAGTCCTTTTGGGTTCCTGCTTCACAAAAGAGCCTGCCAGATATGCTACAGGACACAGAAGAAAGTGACTGACAAACTGCCAATATAGGTAGAACTGTCTTTGAAATTTCCAGATTCAGATGGAAAATTCTGCTGGATACTATGGGCCAGTAGACTGAAGATGGGTGCCCACAATGTCACAGAAGAACTTTGGGTTACTGTCCAGGCAGTGAGATGTCTCTGTCAATTCTAGAGTTTTGGAAGTTGCTTATAATGTATTTTCTGTTAACTTAGGTAATATTATATCCTTCTGGAGTCTTTAATGGAGCTGAAGAATAGATAGTTATAGTTTTCCTTAGTTGTAATAAAAGAAAAAGTAAATATAAATACTGTTACTGTAATTCTTGCTTGATACCTGTTTTGTTATATGTAATCTTGATATCAGTTAAAGTTAAAACCTTCTTTTTTAATTAGACAGAAAAGGAGAAGTGATGTGGGAGGTGATGTATGCTATTAATATATTTTATTGCTATTGGTTAATAAAGAAGCTGCTTTCCTTCTGTGGCTAAACAGAGTAAAGCCAGGCTGAAAGTAGGCAGAGTCAGGGAGAAGACATGTAGCCACCTGCAGGAGATAGATGCCCTGCAGGAGCCAAGACCGCATGGTACTGCACAGATTAATGGAGATGGGTTAGTTTAGATATAAGAGTTAGCCAGAAATATGCTTAAGCTATTGGCCAAATATAGTTTCTATGTCTTTATTGTGGGACAAGGCAGGACAGATGCCTCCCCTCAACACCATACCAGACTAAATGCCAGCATTGAGAAGATGAAATGGACATGGGGTCACACTCTAGCCAAGAAGTTTTCTGAAATTAATTTTCTGGCAAACGGAAAAACAGTTTTCTCCAATGAATTGTCATTTGGTATACCAACCACACTGACTGGCTGGCCCCATACTCAGGAGTAGTTGGCCAACATGAAAAGAACTCCACACTTTTTTGATGGGCTTTTTGCCTCATTTTATTTTGTCTATACACTTTTGTATTACTAGTTTTTATTTTTGTTTGTTTGTTTGTTTTTTGCCTTACAAGAGAGACAGAGAGAGGACAGAGACAGAGAACATGAAGTTGGTTGTGCAGGAAGGTGAGCTGGATTGAGGAGCACTTGGAGGAAGGTAAGGTGTTTTAAAGTCAGGATGACAAAGGGCTTTTGTTTTGATTTTGATTTGTTTTATGGCATGTGATATGTTGGCCTATTTCAAAACAAGAACAAATGGACAGGCAGTACTCAATGCCCAAGGATGATGAAGAGGGAAGGATTAAAGACATGAGAAATTAAAAACTGAATTTAATGTCATAGTTACTTCAACCACAGATTCTCTAATTCAAGGTGAAAAGAAGAATAACCCTAATCATCTTTACAATATTTTAAAACAGCATTTGTACTTTTTAAGTAATTTTATATTTTGGTACAGTATATGCACTATCTACTCTTAAGAATGGTCTGGATAGTGCTATATAAAGGAACAGTGACATGACAGCCAAGGGTTTGGTCTCAAGCAAAAGCTTTTGGCCCAGGACTAGTCATATGACCCACAGGCATAGCAAGGTCTTCAGTGAACTACTAAGCTGAGAAAAATCAATCCCTGTGTTTGATTTTCCTTTTTATTTCTTTCCTTGTGTGCTTTTTAAAAATTCTGTATGGCTCAATCCTGATTTATATGTAGCAGGATGAACTCCTGTAGGATCTTTCTCTCATTTTTCTTACTATTCTCATTTTATATACCTAGAGACATTTGTTATCAAGGGCTGAGAGTGGTATACAAAATGAAAAAATCATTCACATGAGTTTTGAATAGATATTTTTGAACATACAACATAGATATTGTCTCTATAGGTCAAAGCCTTTCCCCTTTGTAAGACCCAGCTACTTAAGAGGGGGCATATTTATACTAAATTTGTAAAAACCTATGTTATCATAAGAATCAAGTAAGACTCATAAATAAGGATTTGTGGAATTGTTTTTCCAACTTCTCCTTAAGATCCATAAACAGATCAGGAAATCAGGTTGTATGATCTAAAGAAGAACTGGTCTTTTTCTTTCTTTTTTTGAAATTTTGTTTTATTTTTTTTAAAGAAAACTATCTTTTACATACCAATTCCATTTCTGATTCCCTCCCCTCCACTATTCCCTCCACCTTTTCTCCCACCCCACCTTCCATCCACTCCTCAGAGAGGATTAGGCTTCTCATGGGGAGTCAACAAAATCTAGCACATTGCTTTGAAGAAAGACCAAGGCCCTCCTTACTACACCTGGGCTGAGCAAGGTATCTCTCCAAAGAGAATAGGTTCCAAAAAGCCAGTACAAGAAGTAGGGATAAATCCTGGTTCCACTATCAGGGGCCCCTCAGTCTGCTGAGCCATACAACTTTCACAAACATTCAGCAAAGGGTAACAAGCCTATAGTCCACAACTCCAGAGAAGCTAAGTAACCAGAAAAACTCTAAGAGAAACATATATAGATACCCCTGGGAGGGGAAATAGACAATATCTCTTGAGAAAATTGGGAGCATGAGGGTGGGGGTAGAAGGGAGGGCAGAAGGGGAGGAAGAGGGGAGAAAGGGAGAAGAGAAGAACTTGAGGGACTGGAATAGTTCATATGGGGGAAGGACAGAGACAAAGATCAAGGAAAGAGATATCTTGATTGAGGGAGCAATTACGGGGCTAGAAAGAAACATGGCACTAGAGAAATTCCCAGGAATCACTAAGGATGACCCCAGCTAAGACCCTAAGCAATAGCAGGGAAGGTGCCCAAACTGGCCTTGCCCTGTAGTCAGATTGAAGACTATCTTAATATGTCGTGATAAAATCTTCATTCAGTGACTGATGGAAGGAGAGGCAGAGATTCACAGGTCAAGAACATGATGGGGACACCCACTTAAACAGCTTACCTGAACTAATGGGAGTCCACCAACTCTGGCCCAACAGAGAAATAACTGGTCTTTTTCTAATGAAATCAAATATAATGAATTTAAATTATTAAAAGAAAATTCAGCATGTGATTCTAGGACTAGTAAGAAATTGTATATATTGTGGAGGATTTTGAGCAAAAAAATCTGGAAAAATCCCATTGTACATTATAAATGAGAAAGATAGGAGGAAAACTTACGCTTATGGAAGCACCATTGTTCAAATTGCAGATATGCGTTCACGAGATGGTTGAAATAATTTGGAAATACTGTGCTAAAAGCTACATGGAATTTATCTTTTTAACCTATACTATTTCCATTAAAGTCTTGGTAGCCAGAAAAACTGGGTCATAGGATCTCAAAACAGTCAGGATCTAAAGACAGAAAACTTCCATCCTCTGTCTGTTTCTGGGAAGATGAATCCCAGAAGTGAGATGCTTGCCAACTAGCAAACTGGCTACTTTATATATGAAGGGCAAGTCTCAGCAAACCAGAGTTTTCAGGATTAGCTCATTTTTCATCCTTCCCAGAATCCTATTAGAATGTGTGCAAAATACCAAAGACTCTTTCTCAATGAGGTACAGAGGATGGATGAAAATTGACACATGTTACATTGGTTTGAGTGAGAATGAACACCAAAAGCTCCTAAATTTGAATGTTTTCTCATTAGGGTGTGGCACTGTCCGACAGGGATTAGGAGTTTGTACATATTGGAGTAGGTGTGGCCTTGTTGGAGGAAGTATGTCATTGGGGGTGGGCTGTGAGATTTCAGAAGCCCACTCTAGGCCCATCGTCTCTCCTCCCCCTGCTACCTGAAGATCTAGATGTAGGACTTTCAGATACCTTGTCTGTCTGCCTGCCACCATGCTCCCTGCCACGATGGTAAAGAACTAAGTCCCTGAAACTGTAAGGAATCCCCCGATTAAATGCCTTCTTTTTATAAGAATTGCTATAGCTATGATGGCTCTTCTCAGCAACAGAACATTAACTAAAACCCATGGCATCCCAGAAGGGAGAGACGATAAGAAAAGAGGGGGCTTTCCAGGACAACTTGAGCTCCCAAAAACAATGGGTACACAGTGCCTACTTCAATGACAGATGTTAAGTCAAGGCATGTACTAGAGCTCTCAAGTCAAGGCAGGAAACTGAAGAGGTGTCGTGAGCCTGGAACAAACCAGTGAAAATAATAACAGAGAAGCTTGGCAGTGACTTGGTTTATCCAAAAGATACAGATCTAAACTGAATACTACTTTGATTTGCCATGGTAGTTTTACATTACAAAAGTAATAGGAACTTTAAACACATCATAAATTCATTTAAACAGAAATTGTAAATCTGAATTTGTGATTATCTCCATTCATTATACGTCTTTAACATCAGGTTTTAAATATATCTAAAAGCATAAAATACCTTGGTTATTTTAAAACCACTTTTAGTTCATAGGCCAATATCTTTTATGTATTTGTTATTTGATAAATACTGTTTTTAATGTTTCCTAACATTTTATTGAAGTGGCTCACAAATGTGATTTTACAATGAGTGCTAGGTGAGAGAGATGAGGCCAGCATACTTAACATACTGATGTATTGAATACTGAGTAACAATATTACTCAGTATTACCATAAACCAAGCATTTCTGAGCATGTGGTTTACTTCATTCAAACAGTGGATCAAATTCAATTCTACTTACCCTTGGCACAGTACCACATCCACATATACAACACGCTTTTTACTAAGCACAAACACATTTAGAAAAGGTCTAGAGTTTCATATGGACCTCAATAGAGGAACAAGCTTCATATACGTGAAGAGAAACCAATCAGGTATGTCAATGAGGCATATTTCCTAAATGTTTTGTAAACAATCTGCCACACTTCTCTATTCAGCAGTGGTTTCATCAATACGTCCTTTAGTAGAGCAATGTCAGAGGTCCTGCTGTAATCACTTGCAAACTGGCTGTGCACTATGCTTTCTACTGCTTCTAAATGCCATCATAGTTTTTCCTGTATGAAAGTATGCTTTTCCAACAGTTCAGATTGCTTTTTATTACACTAAAAAGCCATTTGGGTCATTTTTAAATTTGAAAACCGTATTTAGCAAAGTGACCACATTGATTCTTTGATCTCTAGAGAGTACCGTTCATTTTTAATGATCTATTAGTTGCTCTTTTCCAAGGCATTATTAAATTTTAAAACAACTCTCTTGCTGAAACATGCCAGTTGACAACAAATACAGACACTATGCACAATATTGATGACATAATAAAAAAACATTAAATCATGGGCAATATATTTTAATGTTATTTTCTAACACAATGGCCAGAAGGATGAAAGAAGACTTTTTTAAAACAATAGTCACCAGCTGGGCTATAATTATTGTTTATCTCAATTATTTGTTCAAATTAAAATGAAAATAAATGTTAAACTTTCTCAAAATCAGGGCAGGGTGATTTACTTGGGGAGAAGGGAGGAGCAACACAGAAGGAGAGATGTAGATGCAGAACAAATAATACTAAAAATGTTTGAAAATACCGTAGCAAAACATTTCATGTTTGCTTAGAATTATATGTATCTGTAACACACGCAAGGCCTAGTGTGGTCCCCAGTAAAACACACACACACACACACACACACACACACACACACACACACACACACACACACAGTCCTTGTTATTCCTCCAGCTATATCCAATGGGTTTATCTGAATCCATTACTGTTTCAGCCAGTAACTTCAGCCTTTTACTAGGACTTAAGGAGTACCCAGTAGGAAATAATTCACGCCTGACTATAATCCTAGCCCTCCATGGTTGGTATGACCATGAACCTTAGAAGAAGACTTACTACTATCGTTTACCTAAACCACTATAATATCTAAGTGCCCTTGAAATACTTGTCCTTGTACCTACAGTTAAGTGTACCTCTCATGCTTCATCAAAAACATTTCTTTTTGCAGCAGACAGGAGTGATTATAGAAAGTCACAACTGGTCAAAATGCAGAGATCAACTGAGGACTAGGCTCCCGGTTCCACCTGATACATGTACAGCACAGCCTTACACATAAGGCTAAGGGGGAAATGCAGAAGGAAGGGAAGCGTGTGTAGGGGGCGGGGGATCAGGGAAATTGTGTTTTCTGTGGATGGTAGGGAAACTGCACCCATGAAATCAAACAATATGGTTGGTTGCCTAACCAATCCTTGAACAATGTCAACATCTATTGATATGAAAACATGGATATGGGAGATTTTACAATGTCCTACCCATAGATGAAGAACAACAAGCAATTAATGACTACTGAAAGGTAAAGAATCAGCCTTATCCATGGATGAGTACCTAACAATTAGCTAATCCCATGCCCTGCATGAGCAAAACTATTGAATTCAGGTGGTTGTGTTTTTACATTTAAATAACAATGAATACAAAGGAATAAGAGGCCATAGTTTTGAAGAGTGGCAGGGAGTATGCAGAGTAGTGGAGGGAAGAGAGGAAAATGATGCATGAAATTCTTAAAAATGAATAAACTTTTCAAGAGGTGAGTACTTTATCTGAAACCAGCTTAGTACATTGCACATGTAGTTTATAAAGTGAGTTCTGTTAATATCAATAGTTTCTTGACATAAATAATTTATAATGGCCATATCTAGTGCCATCTTTACCTAAAGTTGTCCCTTAGACTTCAAACCAGTACCTAAATCTGCATCTCCTTGGATCCTGCATATGCCATCAGGACTGCTCACACAGCTCCTGTGACATGTATTTTTATAAAAGTTATTTAGCAAAAGAGCATTCACTACAAAATAGAAAGTATATTGGAGTATTTTAAATAATGCATTAAAGGTCATGGCCATATTTAGGGGTCTTTCATATCAATTATATTTTTAAAATCTCTTCCCAAAGGAACAACAAAGCTCAATACTGCTGGAGCAAATGTAAAGAACAAAATGTTTTAGCCATTGTGGTGTTAAATCATTCACTGTAGGGCTTACTTCATGAATATTTTATTTATTAATATATACACCAAAGAAGTAATTTACATATGCATGTATGAATTCATTGCAACATGACTTGTTCTTTTAGGCAATGTAGACTTGTATCTTATTTATCAGCATTTAATGCCTCTAATAAACAATAAGGTCATTTGTAATGAAATGTGTATTTCTCAAAATCATGAAATTCATTGGTTGTGCTTGGCAGCATGTTTATTGCCCTTCAATAAGCACATGTGCTTCATATAAAGTTATTTACTTTTCATTTGTCCTTCTCTCTCTTTAATAACAATACATTAAATTTTCTTTGCAAACAAAAGGACAGAGAATCCTAGCTCACAAATCACAAAAATTCATGTTAAGAGTTTAGAACAGTGCCTAGCCCCTTTGAGGACATTAGTTACATGAAACAGAACTTTATTTGCATTTGCCTAATGGGAAGAAATTAGATGATTCAAAGGACGTTATCTTATTTAATAAGATAAGTTAAGTGGCAACAAAAGACTCTTTCAGACCTTGTAAAAAGAACTCAACACTAACAAGCAATCACTGAATGCAAGTTCTTCCTTGCCTCAGACTTCCTAGTCCCAGAACTCCTTGCTCAACACTGCTTCAAACAGAAGTTTCATATTTATTCAAATAAAATAAAATTAATTTTACACAAAAACTCACAAACACAAATCACTGCATCAGGCTTATTCATAATGTCCTATGGTTGAACAGTCCAGTGTTCAACTATGGAGTGAAGGAGCAAAGTATCAAATCTCCAAATGCCAGACTATTACTCAGTGACAGCCTAAGTCACATTGAATGAAACAGTGACATACCTTGAATGCTTTGCACTTGGAACTGAGACTCAAGAGTCTATATGCTGTATTATATCATCTACATGTCATTCTCACAAATATAAGCCTATAAAGACAGAACATAAATTAGAGATTACCAGGAATTGTGTGGGAGAAATTCTCAACCAGAAAGGTGCACCCAGGAATTAGGAGGGATGTCACAATTATCCCATGTCTTGATTGTGATGGTACTACAAGGCCCTGCACATTTGCTAACAACCATGGGATTATGAACAAAATTGAGAAGCTCTATTTAACTTATACTTATTATTTTCTAATTTGAAATGACAAAAATAAATCAGGAGAAAGGAAAAATCATTGAATAAATATTAAGTATATTATCTTTGAATTCCAATTCAAGATATAGATCACAGAAATGTAAAAAATTTAGAAAGCAAGGAAACATAATAAATGCTAAATTCTCTGGTTCAAGGGCTTCCTGAAGTACAGACCAGAAACTGCAGAACTGAAACACTCACATGTACATGACAACTTATTCTCCATACTATAATCACTAAGAGCTACTTTTGTGAAACTACTGCATTTCAAAGGGAAAAAATTCCTTTGGGTATTTTAAATAATTGGTACATAACTTAAAGGAAAATAAAATGGCATCCTCATCAGATTTTGAAAATACTGATCTTAGATGACAATGAAATAATATATTTGAGAATTTTAGAGACAGAATATGTATACAACCATATATGTGTGTATGTGTGAACAATTTCATATTTGGCAAAACTACATTTCCAATAATAGTAGCAAAAGAAATCTATTATCAACACAAAAGAAATCATGAAATTTTTATTAGAATTTTCTGAGGAACCTAGTAGATAAAGAAATTTAACAACCAAGATGAGAGGAGAAATATTAAAATAAGCACTGATAGTAAGTACTATGGCTGTAATTACATTTAGACATAAAACTCATGAGAGTTTAAAAGGAAAAGTATATTATAAATAACTGTTATATGCTCAGATCTTGTTGACATAGTTTACCTACTAATATATAAGAAAGGGCATGGATAGTCTATGCAGCAATTACACCTATGTCTATAATCATATTGATGATGATCATAATGGTATTGTTATTCTGAGAACGTGTATGTATAATAGAGACATGATAGAGAAAATAAATTATGAAATAATAATTCTATCACAATTGATAGTCTTGAAAGTCAAGTAATGCAGTAGCACTGAAGTTGAAATCAAAACATGAATATTAACTCATGAAATATATTATCTTAACATACGTATGCATTTAAGGATATATGTGGCTATATATGGGTGTGCGTTTCCCAGCTCTGCCCATGAACATTAATAAAGACTGTCTCAGGATACAGGACCTGTAAACCCAGTTTTCCACTGTAAAGACTGGAATTTGATTCTTTGAAGAAAGTTTGATTATAGAAATAAATAAAATATACAAGATAATCCTTCTCTCTCTCTCACCACGCACATACATAAACACACACACACACACACACACACACACACGCAAACACCAGTTAAAAAATGTTCAAACTTACAAATAAATTCACATGTAAAACCATTCCTGCCTATCCGTAATTATCATCAAGTAAACAGGTGAAAAAGTAGTTGAAAAGGGTATAAAAAAAATAGAAATCTTTATCCACTGTTGGTAGGGGATGTAAACTTCTGCAGCCACAATGGAGATCAGTATGGAGATGTCTTCTAAAAGTAGGTCTATTACATTGCCCAGCTGCTCTACTCCCGGGCATATAACCAAAGTACTGCACATCCTACTCCAGAGTTACTGTTTCAGACATGTTCATTGCTGCTCTATTCACAATATTATGGCAATAGAATCAATGTAGATGTCTGTCAACAAATGAATAAATAATGAGGAAAGGATCTGGAATTTTATTCAGAGGTAAAGAAAAAAATTGAAATTATAAAATTTGCAAGAAAATAGATTTAACCAGAAATTATTACACTAAATGAGCTAACATGGGCTCATAAAAGCAAACACACATGTTCTTTTTCATACGTAGATATTAGCTTCAAGTTTTTGTACCCGTGTATTTGTATGTGAGTGAGTGTGTGAAGAGATCAGGAAACTAGAAAGGAGCCTCTGAGAAGGAGAAAATGAGCCTTTAGGAGATGAGGGTGGAGAAAGTAATAAATCATCTCTGATGCAAAAGTGACAGGGAAAACATCAGGAGTGGAAGGGTTTGAGCAGAGACATGTGGCAGAGGACGGTAGGGTTAAAGAGATATCAAAAGAAAAGTACATATGAAAATGCCATGACGACACGTGCTATCTGTCAACTAACAAAGACAAACGATAGTTACATTTCTGAACCTATCAGATTTGAGCATTATTTTTATTAAAAATCAGCAATTAATGAAGCTATCAAGAAGCTCAGGTACTTTCATACAGTGTTTCCTTCATTTGGAAATCTGTTAAACCACATAGCAATTTTTATAATTTCAATTAATTAATTAATTTTTATTTTTCACGTGTGTTTGTCTACAGGTATGTAAGCACACCATGTGTATGCATGGGCAATGAGGCCAGAATATGGCATGTGGTGGCACTGTATTCCCTAAAACTGAAATAAACTATCATGTGGGTGCTAGGAACAGAACCCAGGTCCTCTGCAAAAGCAGCACTTGCTGTTAACCATTGAACCTGCAGATAGTGAATTATGATCCTACTTGGATTTTTGAATGATTTTTCATCTTTTCTTGCCTTATTTTCATGAGTTATATATGAATTCCTATGTTTGCTATAAGTAATTGTTAATTAAATCTTAATCTGTTGCCATTCTACTTTCTAGTCCTTTATCAAAGTTATTCTGTAGACCATCTCCAAAAAATTTTCCTAGCAGATTTTTACTACTTTTTTCACTGGCAAATTAACTTATTTTTATCTCTTCAAGAATAATAATTATACTTCCTTAAGGTCATACTTATTATTTAATTTCACTAAGCTTTTATGAGTTTGGTTACCATTAAAGATTTATGAATATCTTGTCACTTGATAATTGTCTGGGTTTGTGTTTAAACTTTTCATTATTCTCAGACCTATGATGTTTTCAAGAAAATAAAACATAGACTTCTCTTAATGTGGGTGGGATGGAGACGCTGTTCATCTGCTGAATAGAAGTCAAAATCTCATTATTTGATCTTAGAATAATATTTAAAACTCTAAAAGTACTGGAGGAAAGCATTCAAAATAAAGTCATGGGCAAAAATTCTCAGAAAAAAATATCCAATAGCCCAAGAAATAATAGCAAGCATTGAAAATGGTATTACATGAATTTAAAATCTTCTCCACAGAAAGCAATAAGAAAGAAAAGAAATGGCATACAAGGGGGAGAATCTTTGTAATTTTCAGACAGGAAGTTGGTATACAGATTATGTGCAGAAATACTAGATAATAAGTTCCAAAATAAGTCATCTACTAAATAAACAAGCAAATGAACCGAGCAGATAGTTCTCAAAAGGAGAAGAGCAAACCGATGATGGATATATGAAAATGCCCAGCATCTTATGCCGAAATGAAATGCAAATGAATGAAAACTACATTGAGACTCCATCTCATCCCCATAAAAATGAAGATCATCAGGAAAGGACAAATGTGGAACATGTGCACTGCGGGAATGTGAACTGGTGTGAAATTGGTATGGATGCTTCTTAACGATCACAGGCTCTATCTATACCAGCTCTGGGTATCAACACAAGAAATATAATTTAACATACAACATAGATATCTACATGCCAATATCTATTATAGCAGTACTCATGGTAGCCATTCTTTGGAATCAGCAGATTACTGGGTAAAAACATTATGGTATTTATGCACAACTGAGTTTTAATCAAATATCTAAAAGGAACAAAATTATGTGATTTATAGAAAACAGATGGAATGGGATATTGCATGAGAAAAGAATAAAAAATGGAAAGAGAAAAGTAATCCAAACTCAGAGAGACAATTTCACAAGTTTTCTCCCATATAAATAACCTAGATTATTTTCAAAGACATAAATATAGGGAGAGAACTATTCGTGCAAGAGAAAAAAAAAGGATGACCAGGCGGATAAGAGAAAGTGTTGGAGGGAGTGAACACAATTAAAGTACACAATATACATGTAAAAAGAAGTCAAAATGAAACATTTTTTATAATTAGCACACACACACACAAAACCTTTTCAATGACAGCAGATTCTTCCTACCCACAGTGATTTCAGTCATCCATGCACTACATTTTGTGTTCATCCCTCTCTCACTACAGTGTTTGTGGCCAGGTTAAACACAGCATTTGTTGGTGGAATAAAGAAAGATGAAGAATGAGGTTCAAGTGCAAATGTGGCAGGAAATAAACAGTTGTTCCTTGATGATGGGCATGAACTTGTATAAACAGAGACATATCCAGAATTTTGAGCCCTAGACCACTGTTCATCAAATAATAGAGTTATTTGAAGACTTAAAGAGTACCTGATTCACATGCATAGAATTTCACACATGATAGCATTTGATTAACAATTTAAGGCAAAATAGACTAACAAGAGGCATCAAGTAACATAAACTAAGTACCCTGCTGAAAACTGAACCAAAATATGACCCCAGGTGCAATTTTCTACTAGAAAAGAGTGCCACAAATGAGCACGCATTAAGAGACGTCTATATGATCATCTCTGTAGGGATAATACATGAGATTGAACGTCAACGATGAAATCAGCACTGGCCTTATTTTCCATTGTTTCTGATGATCCACTAAAGAATCCTATGGGATATTCAGTTAGTGTCACTAGTTAGTACTTGCACAGTATTTTTCCCTTGAAAACTTTTCTGGGCCTGAAGATGTGGCTCGGCCAGCAAAGTATCTGCTGCATACTGAGTTTGAATCTCTAGCACCCATTTGAAATCTAGGCAGGAAAGCATGAATATGCAATCCCAGCACTGAGGAAGTGGAGACAGGTGGATCCATGGAGTTCATCGTCTGGCTAGTCTAGCTGAAGTGATAAGGTCCGGCTTTGGTGAGAGGTTCTGTCTGAAACGATGATGTGACAAAAGTGGAGGAATATAGCCAGTATTGATCTCTGGCCTCTAAACACTCATTCATACACATGGATGTACATGCATGCCCACAGATATACATATAAATAAATGATACATAGATAGATGCACAGACAGACAGATAGCTGATAGATAGATAGATAGATAGATAGATAGATAGATAGATAGATAGATGTATATATGTATACATATCACAAACACATAAAAATCTTATTATAAAGTGTTTATTATTTTATTATAAAGACATTATTGGGGGCTGTAAAAATGGTTTAGTAGATAAAGGCACTTTCTACCAAGCCTAATTACCTGAGCTCAATCCCTAGAGCCCACTTGGTAGAAATAGAAAACAACTCTCACAAGTTGACCTTTTATCTACATGCATATACTGGGTCACAGGTGCCCCTCCCCCAACACACACTATAAATGAATGCTTTTTTCCAAAGGCAAAAAATTAAAATAAGACATTCTCCCTCCTACAATAAGCATTAGTAATTCCTACAATCACACTTTCCAAGCTGGCTCCATAACAACCTTTTACAGATAGAAAAATCAATATACCAAGATTCATACTGAGAGTCCACTGGGCAGCATAATCTACAGCAGCAATATGAGAACATATGTTTCTACATAATTGTCTAAGCATAAATCCAAGGGACACTGTCATATAGGCACTATCCAGTTTAGTTGTAATCAACTTATCAAGAATATCATTATTCTGGAAGGACTATAACAAGATATAATTAGCTTGGATAAATTAAATATTGTTTGTCATTTTAAGACACAAAATAAGTTAAAATGGAATCAATTTAATGTGTACCAACATGACGACATTCTACTTTAATGCTTATCTTTAAATAGTATTACTACACAGCAATTTGTAGTTTCACTTTGAGCCTAAAATCCACAAGGGGTCTAGAAAGAAGCAATATTACTCTCATTTCTAAGACCAGAAATTTGAATTCAAGCAACATAGTCTGATTGATGGTATGGAATGAAGCCAGGCCTCGAAAACATATCTTTGGATCATTTCTTTCTAAAAAATTCCAAACTCTTGAACAAAAATATTTGGAGTGAGGAGTGGATTTCTATTGTGCCTCTGTATTTATCAGCTCTAACATCAACCACTGAATTAGCGACTCTAAGCCTCAGCTCAGCACAGGCTTTTTTGTCATTAAGCAAAAGGGGATAAGAAAACAGCCAAGCACTGAAAAAAATCCATTATCCAATTATCTGTACATTGAAAATACACTAACAATTGTTCTGTGACTTGTTTACTCATGTGGGTCTCTGAAACATGATGTTGTTCTCTATTTCCCTCCCATTAGACAGATGCTTCTTGGTCTCCTGAAACTTGATGTTATGTAATTTGTCCTGCTACTATTCCCAGTAGTTCTACTAAAGCTGGGCGAGCCACCTTCACTGCTTCACTCTGTTGTGAAGCAGCTAAAAGGTTTGGGCATTGTTTTTCTATTTCCATTGTCTATATTCTGCTCCAACAAATCTTAAGCGAGAGTGAACAGTGTGTGCCAACTTTATTCCATTTCCACTCCCCGCCTCCAGTCGCCAAACCTTCTGTTTTTTAACATTCTATTAATCTTGCCAATAAACCAGGCTAAGTCACACAACCTTCTCCTCCTATTTCTATTCTCTACATCTTTTGTCTAGTGGACCCCTTATCAACCTATCTCCAAAGAACATTCATCAATTTAAAAACCATTCTAATCACACTTTCTATGGTGGCAATACTAGAGGGCTGACAATTAGTAGATATGTAGAATGAACTTTCTATCCTTAAAGAAATTACAGCTTATTAAGGGAGAGATATAATTAAAGGAATCATATTACTATTGTACAATACATGCAGTATTTAAAGACAAGCTCAAAGTGTTATAGAAGCAGAGAAGAACAATTAACAACATGGAGGGTGAGGATCCTGTTAATGAAAGACTACAGGAAGAAATGAAATCTGATCTTTCACAATGAGTAGAAATTAGCAGAATAGAGGCACAGGTGTGAAGGTGAAATAAGTAACTGCATAGATTTATGAAGGCAGAGGTTTTGTTCAGCTTGCAAGTGATTGCGTATTACCTGTACATAAAATAGGATTCAGTTTGGGATATATATGTACAAGGAGTTGTGGGATAGTTACATGGAAATATTTATCAATAAGCTTAGGAGTGAAGTCAAAACTAAATATTTAACAGTTGATGAATAGTTTAACAGCATGAAGAAAACTCAAAATAGTATGAAGGGGGAGAGTTGTTGATTGGTCAAGAAGCTATATATGCTTAAGGTGATTTTTGAGTATTTTCTTAAAAATGTGAGACACAAATTCTTAGGACTATCTTGGGAAAGTCTTACTGGAAGAAGAAACCACAAACATGAAGGCTATAAGGTAAAAGAAAAGTATGCTTGGGATGCTTGAGAAACGGCAAAAGACTGATATGAATGAAAGAATATTAATATAAAGGAAAGAAAAGAGCTAAGCCGGAAAAGTAATAGAGGCCACATCAAGAAGAACTTAGTGGCGTAGACTGTAGTACCTAACCTGAAGACAAAGAAGTCATTAGATATTAGTGTTGAATAATGACTATTATAATAATGACATGGAAAAGCTACACGGTTTATGTTGTAATAGACTTCCTCTGCTATCATCATCTACAGAACCAACCTACGGCTCATAAGAAAAACAGAAATCCACATCATGTTTCAGGAAGCTCTGCTTAGTTAAAGAAAAATGTTGGCAGTTGAACTTGTAATCATAACTGGAGAACACAGTATTCTCTGGGTTAAAGAATATGAAAATTAATATTAATGGTCAAAAGACAATGAAACATCTCAAATCAAAAGAACAAGTTCAGAGCTGGAAAGACAGTTCTGCAGTTAAGAGAACTCTCTGCTCTTGGAGAAAACTGGGGTTTGATTCCGAGGACACACATGGTGGCTCACGACTATCTACAGTTCCAGGACCGATTTTGTAGTGTCCATATATACACGTGAGCAAACCATTCATACACATAAAGTAGAAGATGAATAAATATTTTTTATAAATAACAGGTACTAATCAGTGATAAAGAAAAATGAAATAAGAATGACACATTGTAAAAGTTTACAGAGGGCAGTATGATAGCATTGTCTAAATTTTTCCAGTGGTGGAAACCCTGCTGTTGGATTTATCCTTTGCCAACAAAATGTTTCAATGAAAAGGAAGAGAAAATTGAGGGTTAAGAATGGTGGCAGGCAAGAAATTCGACATAGCAGTAATGAACTCTATCAAACCTCGACTGCAGATATGACAGAATTACAGCGTAAATTCTGTAAATTCAGTAAAACAAAGAAAGGCTTTAGTCATCCCTGTGATGTGCTATGTTCTAGAAAGATCCATTGTAATCTCTCTCTCTCTCTCTCTCTCTCTCTCTCTCTCTCTCTCTCTCTCTCTCTCTCTCTCGGGGAGGGGGGAAACAGGGTTTCTCACTGTAGTCTTGTTTGTCCTGGAACTCCTCTGCAGACCAAGCTGGCCTTGAACTCACAGAGATCTGAGTGCCTCTGCCTCCCAAATGCTGAGATTAAAGGCGTGAATAACCACCAACCAGATAATCCAAGGTTGAAGATAAACCCAATGGATCAGTTACCCTTTCTGCCCACAAAGACTTTGACATCAAATTTCTCTGTAACCTGGGTCAAGTAGAGAATTCCACAAAAAAACCCTCAAGTTGATTTATTAATCATCCATCTGAAAGCATTATAGACACAGAACTCAGGAAGACAATAATTAAACTCTCTCTGGGAAACTGACATGTGGAGTAAATTTGTGTGGCATTTTATTGATCCCTGGTTTAATAATCTTGCCAGTTTATCATATATTCAGCATTGAACTTTTGTAAGAAAATAGGAAACAAATAATTCTGGAGCTGGGAAGAAAGCTGAGTCAGTTAAGTATTTGCCATGCTTGTGTGAGGACCTGAATTCTTTCCCCAGAACATACTTGTAAAGGTGGACGTGGCAATTTGTATTTATAATGTCTGTGGCTGGGAAAGCAGATGGGGTAGCCCTAAGGCTTGCTGACCAGCCAGTTCAGCCTAATCAGCCAGCTCCAATTTCACTGAGAAGCTGTGTCTCCAAATACAATGCAAATTACTCTTGAAAAATGGCACCTGAAGTTGACTTCTGGCATTCAAACATGCACGTGCAAACATGTTCTTACCCAGGGGAAGGTATATGAACTCCAGCAGAAGCATGATGAAGAGTCCTGAACTGCAGTGTTTTTCTATCTATTGCTGCTCTCTATAACCCAGTTTGAGCATCTCTTAGAGGGGGCCTTAGATTACTACTACAAACTTTAAATATCAAAATAATTGGCCCCTTCCTATATCTTCTAGGCATTGTTCTATGTTACTACATACATGACTTCATTCACTTTTCAAAGCAAGTCAAAGAGTGATCCTATTATCTTGTTTTATAACTACAGAAATTAAGACATCAGATGCTGAGTAACAGTGTAAAAGCTGGAATGACACCGCAAGTTGACAGTAGTTGCTCCTTTCCTGATGCAGACTACGCTTTTCCCAAGATTCATTTCAGGCAGGATTGATTGAAAGGCTACTCTCGGTAAGAAATTCTCCAGAGACTTAAATCTTTAAAACCTATAGTAAAAGACAGATGTTTACTACTGACTGTGCTACAGGAAAAAAAAAAATGGATTAAAGGTGGTTTTTAAAAAGGAAAATGTAAAGCAGAAAAAGAGAAGCAATTTCTTCAGTCCCAAGCCAATAAGGACAAGGAAATTAGAGACTCTATAACCTATTGAGATTTGCTTTGAACCAATTTGTAACCAGTAAGTCCCAGGAGATACAAAACATATCGTTTGATCTTCTTATATTCTTACCCTTTTCTCAACTCAGTCTTTTTCTAAAGCATACACAACAGAGCCATCCCTACAATGACATAACACTCAAGTAGTTTTTAATGGCCTTGCTACAATGAGTAAAGAACAATGCAGCAAATGAATTGAGTGTGCCAATGCTTCTCAATACATTGAATCGCCTTAGCAGAGAGTTACTTGAGGCTGCCAAAACTCCATAAAACAATCCATTTTTATTCACTGTCCACCTAAGCAGGATCCTCTGCTGCCAACATGTCATAACTAGCTGTATTACTAAACTTCTGATATGACAAGTCCAAATAAGAATCTGAGTAAAAAAAAATCAACTCTTCTGACTATAGTACATCCCAAGTTACTCAAGAATCACTCCCTTTTAATGAAGTATATTGACACAAGCTGATTGTATAATTTATTGAGGAGCACAGGATCTGTCTATGACTGAAGTTCTAGTATTTTACCTGCTAAATTTAAATATATAACTTTATTTTTGAATGCCCAACGAGCATAATAGACTATTTGTGAAAAGGACAATGGAGCAATTGTTGCTTTCTTTATTCTCTTATTAATATGCTCTATTGCTGCAAGCTAATTTGCACAAACAGGAAGTATGCCTGTCTGGTGGTGAACAAAGTATTCAGACTCTTTCATTCCAAGAGTGGTTCATTTGTATTCACAGTTCATCCAAGCTTCCTCTTTTAACTTTTTGATTGTTTTCCCTAGTGTTGGACAAGGCAAAGCTTACATTCCCCACCCAGAAACCTGCACTCTTAATGCTAAGAAGGTACACTGGAGAGTTTTCAGCACATGCTGATTGGTGAAACTTCCCCAGAATCTTTTGTAAATAAAAGGGTATTTGAAGCATCTCCTTGGATCAATATAGACTAAACTCCATTTGCATACTGCTGTCATGACTTGTATCTTATCCCTGGAAGATCACACTTTTAAGTATTTAATAGTCTAGGTTGGTTTTTTTTGTTGTTGTTGTTCAGTTTGATATTTCTTATTTTGGTTTTCTTTAGTTTTTGGATTTTGAGACAATATCTCTCTATGTAGTCCTGGCTGTCTTGGACTCACAGAGATCCTCCTGCTTCTACCTCCTGAGTGCTGGGAATAAAGGGATTCACCACCACCCCCAGTTTTTATTTACAGTAAATCACTCATCTTACTTAAATATAAATCCTTTAGAAAACATTTTATTTGACTATTGTAAATGAAAAGCTGATATCATGTGCCAGAAGATATGTCTTTTAAGAGGGGATAAGGGGATGGTTCAGTGGATAAAGTGCATGTCGTGCAAGTATTGGAATTGGAGTTGGAATCTTCAGAATTCACAGGTGTAGAAGACTGCTTCTGTAATCCCAGAGCTCACATTGACATGGGTGGGGGCATTGAAACAGAATAATTTTCAGAAGCCTATGGGCTGCCTAATATGGTATGCTCAGCAATTAATATCAAAGGAGACAGTCTATCTCAAATAGGGTAGGAAGCAAGCACTGGAAATCAAGGTTGCCCTCTTACTATCTCATGAATGCTGTGGTATGTGTTGTGCCCACACATGCACATACATGCACACAACATACACCCAGAGAGACAAAGATGCAGATAGAAGTGTCATAGTATCTAGCTAAAGTATTTGTAGGCAGAGGCCATTCTTTCATTCCTGGCTGCCCAGACCTGAGATAATCACGCAGAAATTATATTAATTACAACACTGCTTGGCCAATTAGCTCCTGCATATTTCTAGCTAGCTATTACATCTTAAGTTAACCCATTTCTATTATTTTGCATTTTACAACGAGGCTTGTGGTTTACCCGTCAGGTTCCCTGGTATCTGTCTCCTTTGACCTCCTTGACTCTTTCTTCTTTCTACCTCTATCTGCTTGGAATTCCCACCTTGCTTTTTCTGCTCTGCCATAGGCCAAAGCAGCTTTATTCAATAACAAATAAAAAAAATATACAGAAGGACTTCCCACACCAGGTAGTTGCTTATAAAAGCACAGGTTAAAAAAAGGAAGATGAATAAGGACTAGAGAGGACATAGTAGCCAGCATTTCATCCTCAACATAATTAGGAAAGTAGAAATATTTTAGTAGCAAAGCAAATATTATTTTCTTTCCATGTGGCTCAAAGTGGCTTAACACCATGACCCCCACCTTCTAATATTGTTTCAAATGCTCCAAGAAGCTGAGCAGTATAGGTGTAGGCATTGCTTTAAATTAACTACAATTTCCAAAGTCCCCTTCCTGCCACTTCTAATTAACAGAAAATGAGATCCCAGGAGTACCATGCCCCTCCTCTCTTCCTGAGTTCTTCTCTCCCACCACACTTAGGTATGCTGTGCTTTTCCTGGGGCATGCTAGTCTACTTGTCTGGTGTCCCTGCTTCATGCATCTCCTGCAGTCATTTATGACACAATTTCTATAGCTTATTTTTATTCTTTTTAAATTTCAAGATTATAATATAAATCCAACATTAGCCCTTTCCCCTTTCTTCCATGAAAACCTCCTTGTTTTTCACTATATATATATATAAATTTGTTCAGTCCTTATGACCTTACTCACATGTATGCTGTCAGGGCTGACCATTTAATATTGGGTAAGTTGTTTACCATTTCTCCCACTCTGCGAAGTCCTTATTTTCCTGTAGTTCCTACTTTTAAATGAGAGCAGCAACAATGGTAGACCCATGACCACATCTCTGTAGATTTATTTATCTATTATATTAAATTTTACTTTCAAAAGTTATGTTATTTCTCACAAGTAACAGAGCCGTTAAAACGGCTTGTCATCTTTGAATTTCTTTTGCCCAGAACTTTAGCACTCATTGTGACATGAATGTTTTGCTTCACTCTTCATATTAATGCATTCACATTTCACTTGGAAAGAAGATTCATGTTCTCAGTTTCCCATAACTGAATTATTCTTTGAGTTGCACAGTACTAACTTTGGATGTGATATGTTTTTATCCACGAAATCATTAAACTGTTTACTTTCCTCACAGCCTATTGTCTATGGGAAACAATCAAGCACTTCTGGCAAGTACAATTCACACTTTCCCTTTGAAACTACAACAAGAACTAACTATGTGACCTTGTAAGGAAGGTTTACTAGTTCAGTTAAGATGTTTTATACTATCTTTAGTGCTTTGTCCTCCCAAATTATCCAATGTACATATATGTGAATATATTAAAATTCATATTGTTGAAATCTAGAAGGTTCAGCCTCAACATAAAATAACATTCGGTACCGAATGTTGACTGCACCCTTTTTGCTTCTTTTTCATACAACCTACCTGCTATGAGAATGTTTTCCTAACCTTCCGTGAGATCTAGAAGGACTTCACCCAGAGATCTTCACTTAAATGCAGACATTGTCTGAGAACCACCACATCCATAATTAAAGTAAAAGACAAAATCTCATAAGCTGCTGAATGGCCTGTCCCTGACCAAGCCTGGTGACCCAAAACCCATCAACAATTATATAAGAAAGATTAACAGGAAGACAAAATAATTTTTACCTAGTGCAATGGTAAAACTCATAGTTCCATACAGCTAGTAAGTACGAACCCAGGCATACCAACAGTGAACTCTATGCCAGGCAATTTTAGGAAATTTTAACATCCCTTCTTTAATTGATACTTGTTGACTACATTTTAGAGATGATGATTTTAATTAAAAATAAAGTATTTATTGCAAAGAATGGTCCAGATATAAACAATTGATTAAAATTGCTTACACTTTCTTTTAACCTAGTGGAAAAATTAGAAAATATGAAGTTTAAGAAACCCTATCTCGAAAAAAAAGAAAAAAGAAGAGAAAATATGAAGTTTAGATTGTATGTGTGGTCCTCTAGAACTCTTGAGGCATCTCCTCATATTTAGTCAGGAATCTCTTTCAGGTCTTGTTCGTGAAGTGTTGGAATAACAGTAAAGCACATTTTAAGCCTCTGCATTTCCTCATGTCTTATTTGCTTTCAGGAATTTATGTGCATATTAACATCAATTCTTTTTATATTACCTGCTGTCACTGATCCACAAGTTTCAACCATTTTGATTATGTTTTTAATCTATAGAGTCTGTACAGTGGAGATAAGAAACACTATATATTAACACGGATATTATAACATGAGCATTGTTAAAAAGTTATACATCTTTGTGTGTGTCCGTGTGTGTGTGTGTGTGTATGTGTTTGTGTATATTCCACCAATGATCATTTATCTGTTGGATTAAAAAGCTGAAGTGCAAGAAATCCTTGTCCACACAGAAGGACAGTTTTAACTGGGATCTTGACAGTAATTCTATCAGTAACACCATCCTCAGTGTAATGGCATTTCCATCTCAACTGGCCCAAGTAATTCAACACCACTTCTTAGAAAAGCAGGAACTTTCACTTACAAGTTTGCTACAAAAACAACCATGAAACTAGCATTTCAGAGGCTGCTCTAAACCTCTGTGTAGAGTATCTAAAGCTTAGGACACTGCTACGTACTTTGGTGCATATTTGACATTAGGTGTTGTAAATACCAACCCTAACGTCTAATCCCTAATTATGTCATTGACAGTAAAGCTTAGAAATAAAATATATTCAAATTTTGTCTGCAAAATGCCAAATGCGACTCATCTCACTTGTGAATATCATAAAATTTAAATCCCCAGAGAAAGGAAATAAATTATTACATTTAATGAAAAGCATATTAAAATTTTGCATAAATATATGGAAGGCGATGATTCAAACAATTGTCTTGGAATTAGAGTTTTTACATAAGAAAAGGAATGTCACAGACTCTGAAACAAGGTTTCACACAGGAACAAATAGTTGTGTGTGTGTGTGAACTGTTTGTTGTATGACAATTACTATCTCACTGACATCAAACCAAATAATTGTTGTTTTCAAGAAGTCTTACCCCCCAAAAAAGAAGTTCCTAGGAGTTTACAGCTTTATTGGAATTAGTATTTTTTTTGTTTTCTTTTTATTTATTCTCTGTGTCTTTCATATCCTGTCTCCCAACCCTAACCATCTCCCTCCCTCTTCCCCCACAAAATAAAGCAATTTAAAATTTAAGAAAAAAAAAGAGGGGGGAAGAAAAGGAAAATCTCATCATGGAAGCTGCAGTGTGACACATTGAGTCCTGCATAAACCTCTTTATCCGTATGTTTTTACATACAGGTGTTCATCACAAAGAATCAATGGTCTGGTTTGAGGTCCCTGGTCTCTGCTACACCATTGACATTGAGCCCTCACTGGGACTCTTTCTGGACATCCCATTGCTGTCTTGTGTCTTAGACAGTTATAAAAACAAGTAAATGGGTTTTTTTTTAAAAAAAAGGTAAAGTCTTTAAAGATATTGAGTACAGAAAGAAAAATAAGCCACGTAAAGATGGAAAATTCACAGAGAGTCTGGATTATGTATATTATTGTGTTATCTTTGAATTTTTTGACTGTGAAGGAGCTAAGTACAGAGAGACATTTCATTGTATGGGCTGCTAAGCTAAACCTGCCCGTATATTATAACATTATCATGACTTTCAAATTTGGGTCTAAGGATATGTTGCTTTGGAAAAGAGGTTCTTCTTTTGTTTTCACAGAAGATGAGAACCTGTGGCTTCCTTCCAGACCAATATGGTTTCAACAACAAGACCTCCTGAAGTGTTGCTGTGAACACCTCCACAGAGAAAATTCTTCACCCAGCTGCTGACTGAGATGAACCTAGTATGCAAAATATACCATGAAAGACCTGATTAACAACACCCCCAAAGAGCAGGAAGTAGTATGGATAGAACTACACCCATGTTCCCAAATAGTGTTTGTAATTGTTTGTTTACATTTAAAGGGGGGATATGTTATAGAGAGTTGCATTGGTATAGAACTTGGTTTATTGATACAAATTTAAGGTCAGTCTTGTTATATGTATATTTCTGCATGTGGTTAAGGTATTGTGATTGTGTAGTTCATTTAAATATGTAATGTATAATAGGCAAGCTTATAGTCATGTTAGTTAGATTTTCTAGATGTATAGAGATATATTTCAGTTAGATAGGTATTCTTCAAATCTTTCAAAGACCTTCAGAATATGACATTTAAAATGATTAAGAACTTAGGACTTACCATGACAAAGAGACACATCTGTTCCTGGCAGCACCAACCTACTTCAAGAGGAAGATGGGCATCAAAGAGGCTCCTTGTGGAGTTGGTTAGCCATTTGGGCAAGAAACTGCTCTTGCATGGACTGCTTAACTGAACTGCTTAACCACAGAGAAATGACTGCTGAACATGCCTAAAGGTGAGACAATCCTCCAGGGATCCTGCTTCATGAAAGAGTCTGCTAGACATTCTGCAGGACATGGAAGAAAATGACTGACAAACTGCCAATATAGACAAAACTGTCTTTGAAATTGCCTGCTTCATGGAAAAGTCTGCCGGATACTATGAACCTGTAGGCTGAAGAAGAATGCCCCAATGGTACAGAAGAAGAACTTAAGGTGACTGTCCAGGCAGCGAGATGTCTCTGTCAATTCTAGAAATTTGGAAGTTGCTTTCAATGCACTTCCAGATTATTTAGGTAATATCATATCCTTCTGGAGTTCTTGATGGAGTTGAAGAATAGATAGATAGTTATAGTTTTGCTTAGTTATGGTAAAATATAAAGTAAATAGAAATATTGAAACTGTAATTCTTGCTTGATACCTGTTTTGTTATATGTAATTTTACTATGTTAAAGTTAAAACCTTCTTTTTTATTTAAACAGAAAAGGAGAGGTGATATGAGATTCCCCTCTGTGTGCTGTGATCGCCATTAATGAATAAAGAAACTGCCTTGGCCTGTTGATAGAGCCAAACTTATGTAGGCGGTGAGGACTGGATTGAATGCTGGGAGAAAGAAGGGCAGAGTCAGGGGATGCTGGAGATAGACATGCTGAAAATTTGCTGGTAGGCCAGAAACTCATGTTGACATACAGATTAATAGAAATGGGTTAAATTAAGATATAAGAGTTAGCCAATAAAAAGCTAATGGGCCAAGCAGTATTTTAATTAATATAGTTTTGTGTGGTTATTTCAGGTTCTGGGCAGCCAGGATGAACAAGGCACTCCTTGCAACAATCCTGCAGCCCTGGCTCTATAGGACCACAACCCCTCACCTCCCACTCCCCAGCTCCCATGCTGCAGCAGATCACAGATGGGGTAGATGTTGGGGTGAGCTAACACATAACCCTCCTAGTGGCCTGGGTACTTTCAGAGTTCCTCAGCCCACCAGTTCTCCCCTGTCTTCACCACCAGGGTGAGCTCTACAGCATTCCCCTGGCTAGTTCACCTCTTGCATCAGTGAGCAAGAGGCAGGGCCTGTTCTCCTGCTTTGAGGTCTTCAAGGTCTGTTTTCCCACACCTACACCTTCAGTGTCTGCTAACTCTATTATGTTGCCCAGGTGAGCTGCTGATGAGGGGCAGAGACAGCTCCCCCACTCTTATGACCTCAGGACCAGTTCTTCCACCTGACTCAGGCATTGATGGGTAAAGGGTGAGGTGGGGGGAGTACATCTCTTCCTGATCCATGCCTCCAGGTGACAGATAAATAATGGGGATAGCTCTCCAATGCTCACAATATCCGGGCTATCTCACCCGCCTCTGCCAACAGGGTCAGCTGTACTGTGTTGTCCAAGCAAGGAGCAGGACCAGCTTTTCTGAGTCCTGCAGCTGATAAGGGGGAGAGCCAGCTCCCCTGTCTGTCACAAGCAGTGAGGGCAAAGGGTAAGGAGGAATTAGTATTATCTTTAATCTCGTTTCTAAAAAAACAATATGAAAAAAACTGCATGTTGAGATCATTATGGATGTTTTTAACATTCTAAATTTATGAGCATTCATAGAGCCATCAACCGTTTCAATTTTTTTCACCAACCAGCTAGAATAAGGAGAGATGTTCAAGAAATATATCTATATAGTAGCAACTGTTTGATATTTAACAACTCAGAATATTTAACCCCCATGTATTTCCTACCTGAGAAAAATCAGAGCAAAGATTTCTCAGCAGAAAGTCATGGGCTTTTAAGGATCCAATTTATAAACTACGCTGCCTCCAACCACCACATCCTATTACAGCTCCACACCTTGTTGAAGACCCGATATAAACCTGGACTTGAAATCAAGCACCCCAGTGTTAAAAGCTCACCCGTTTTTTCACAGTAACAATTCCATGGAGAGAAACTGCTCTCACTCCCTAACAGGTTTGAGACACTGAACTGTGACTGTTTCTCCTCAGTAATTTCCCATCAAACGTGCAAGATACCTCTTGACAGTGAAACATCACTTCTCATTTACCTCTTCAGCAGATTGAAATATCCCTTCTCTGTAGCAGGAGGTTTGTCTTACTTAAATAAAGCCAAAGTTATTCTCTGTGGCTTCATTTCTTTTCCCAAATACTTCCTTATTAGGGGGAAAATGATTTCTTAGCTCATAGGATCAGATAAGGACATTTCTTCTTAATATTGCTGCCTGGATTTGAAGGAAATATGCTATTTAAGTTGCACTGAGTCAGCCATGTTTAGTGGCTAGCTTTCCTGATGACTGCCTATCTATCTACTCACTGAGAATACTAGCTTCAAAATAGGACAAAATTTAAATCATACAAAGTATGTGGATCACTGAATCAGTGCATTGAGGCCAGCTGGGACCAGAATTTTCTAATTAAAGTGAAACATTCCCAATAGGAGATGTAGAAATAATTTTGAAAAGTTAGAAATCTCAGTGTCTGATTCATCTACAACAAAAGTGCAGTACCTAAGGCTCAGGGACTGCCACAGAAGAGGGAATAGGAAGCTTGTAAAAGTCAGAGAAACAGGGAGTTTGTTGCAAGATTGTGTCTCCTAGAACTATCAGAGCAGTAACCCTCACAAGGTCTCACTAACATACCTGCCTTAACATGAACTGAATAAGGACAACAGCAATAAACCTGCTAATGGAGAATGGAGAATGCTCAGGAGTCCTCGAGCCTACACAAGAACCATAGGGAGCTGAGGAATGCTGAAAGCAGGAGAGACTGTGTTCTTCGGGGAAGAACACCAATTTGTCATCAAATATCAAATGGTCAAATAACATTGCACAGATCAAGCAGGGTGTGGTGTATGTGTGTGTGTGTGTGTTTGTGTGTGTGTGTGTGTGTGTGTGTGTGTGTGTGTGTATGTTAAAGAAAATTAAAGAAAAGAGGCCATGAATTTAAATATGAGAAAGGAGGTGGCAACAGGGAAAAAGTTGGAGTGAGGAAAGGAAAGGGAAGAAATGATGTAATTATATTAATTTCAAAAATAAAAAAACACTTTTTAAAATATCTCAATGTACTCATATACCGTGCCATCACAAATCAGAGGAAATATCTCATTGCAATATTTAAATAAACCCCACCCACTTATGAATAAATCAGAAGTTACATTAGACATAGTGTTCATTCCAATAAGACAAAGAATTTGTCTTAATCAAACAACCAATGTCTCCATTTTCTCCAGTAGCTAATATAGTACCTTATTTCAATAAAATATTAAGTTGTGTGACAAGTAGTGAAAGGCTTTTAATCTTTAAGATTCCTAAAGAATAGGTTTCAAATAACTACAAGTAATCTCAATGGCTTTAAATATATGAAAATTTTTCTGAGAAAATAATTTTAAAACATTGATGCAGGATTTATCCATTTTATATGTATAAATAAGGAATTACGATTCATCAAATGAGTTTTAGAGTAAATTTCATACTTAGAAATAAGTAAGGTGTAGTCTCATGTGAAAAGTCAAAGATCATTATTACTCTGTTTACTGAGAAAGGCCATTAACTTTTATGCAATGCAGGGTTATTGTTTCTCTTAGGAATGTCAGAAACTGAGTCCTTAAAGTCTCACTAGCATGACTAACATGGGATGAACAAGGACAACACCAATAGACACGCCAAAGTGGATGCGGAGGTAGGAGAGGCTTCAACCCTACACAAAGAACTACAGGAAACTAAGGATTGCTGAGAGTGCGAGAAATAGATTTTCTCCAAGAAACAGCACACACATTATCCAATACCGTAGGGTCAAGTCTAAAACCATATATATGAACAACATTATACAAACCGAGTAGGTTATCTAGAAATATAGATATATCTATGTATTTAACAACAATTCATTATTTACAAAGAGGCCATTATTTGAAAGGGAGCAAGAAGAGACATACACAAGGGTTTGAGGGTAGGTAAAAGTAGGGAGAAATGATATATTTATTGCCTAATATTAAAAGTAAAATTTAAAAAATAAAAATTAAGTCACTTTCCTGACATATAACCCTTCTCTTTAAGTCTCACTTCAGTTTTAAATCCATAGAGTTGCATCTAAATGAATACATACTTCTTCTTAATGTTCAAAAATTCATCAAATAGGGGCTGGTAGGTAATGTCTGGTGTTGATATGATTTGGGCCCTAAGACTTCAAGTGATGGGCATTCACAAACTGACCTGAAATGAGAAAGTCACATTATCTTCAGTTCTGATATCTGTCCTTCTGCAACAACATGCAATTGTACCAGATTTTCTTCAACCTTCTGACATAATTCTTGGTAACATGAGGGCCTGGTTGGTTTCTGTCCTCCCACCAGGTCCCACGGTCATTAGGTCCCAAAGAAAATCACACAGAGGTCTCCATAAGTTATAAGCTGATTGGCCCATTAGCTCAGGCTTCTTATTAGCTCTTATCACTTATATTAACCCATTATTTTTATCTATGTTAGCCACATGGCTCAGTACCTTTTTCAGCGGGACAGGTCACATCCTGCTTCTTCCGTGGTCAGGTCAGGACTGCAAGGAATGGGCCTCCTCCTTCCCTGCATTCTCCTGTTCTCATTACCCCACCTTTACTTCCTGTCTGATGGTCCCACCTATACTTCCTGCCTGGCCAATCAGCATTTATTTCAAACATGATTGACAGAATACAGACAATTCTCCCGCACAAATTCTTAATTAATAATCTAGGTTCCACACCATGGTTCAAAGACAACAGTAAGTCATTATACTTTAGACAGTGATTTCTGATTAATTTCTAAGCACCAGAAGTAATTCTGCTATTACAAGCCACATTTAGATCATAAATTATTCTGGCAGCCTTGCTGCCTGAGCCAAATAAATGTGAAGCAACAAAAATGTATGCAGATAGTAATTTGGTAAGAGATTTCAAGCACAAAGAACCAAATTATCACCATCTTTTGGTCAGAACCCTCTTTGGGCTGAAAATGACCAGGAGGAACTAGGCAAACGGTTCTTGGCACAAGCATCTTTGTTGAAAACTGCCTCCTCATCGGTAGTCACCAAAGGAACAGCAACTTCACAGGTACGACTGGGACAGCATCTTTCCTTGGGATTATTTTGAACTCTTGTAAGAGAGGGTGAACCTGTAACTGTATTTTCAGGAGGAAAGGAAAGAATTGGTTGTTCAGAAAAAGAGAGGTATATGACAGATGATGTTAAATAGAAAAGTCATACTTCCAGAACCCGCATTAAATCACTATTTAATCCATAGAGGTAGGAAAACAATGTTATTTTTACTTCTGTGAGGTAAAGGATGTACAAGTAGAAGTCACAGTAAAATTTGATATTTTTATAATGACTTTAAACACCGGGAATCTACTCAAGAATTAACTTAATGTACAGCTCTTCAACTATTGTACAAAATCGAAGAGTCAGAGGACGCAGAAAGGTATTTTGTGAATATCATATCGAGATAAAACAGCCTAAGTTATATGTGATGTGGCAACGCCACAGTGCAGGAGCCATCAAACACTGCTTAAAGAACATTAGAGCAAATGTTTCCGGTGTTGCAGGCACCATTCCATCTCGGTCAGGGTTCCTCAACTCGGTCACTACAGCAGGAAAGCAGCCTTAGCCATTGGGCAAACACATGGGCTGGACACATTGCAGCCAACCTTATTGCTAAAGAAAGCCAGACAGATGCGACCCCAGGCTGTGTGTGTCTTTGCTCCACCTGCTGGATAAGTAACAATCCTTGTTTAAGAAACAGTTCTTGCTGTTTCTGGAAACCACAAAACTCTTTCTTCTCATCTTAACTTCAGAATAGAAACTTTCCTCTCTGTTTTTATTGCTCGTTTATGTTTGGTTGCAATTTTCTTTTCTCTTAGAGCCATTTATTTGTCCTTCAGCTTCCACAGACCCGATTCAGTCTTCTTATGGGCTCTAGTCTTTGGAAAGCACTAAGCAGCGCCAATGCTTTGCTCAATTGTGCTTCAGCCGGGTCAGCTCTGTTTTCCCAATGGGCAGTTCAAGGGAGCTCACCTTGGGTCCTGGGAGAACCACTAGAGAGTCTGAGCATCTTTATAAAGCTGACTGAAGTTTTCTACATAGAGGCTGTTCATTAAGCTTGAGCAACTCACTTCACCTTACCTCACATATGTTTTGTGACTAATGTGGTGTTTATACTTTAAAAAATGAAGAAAAAACTAATTTTAAAGGGGCAAGGAAAAGAAAAATTTCAGAATACTAGCCTGCCACACTGCATGACCCATATGGCACTAACTAGGGTGGTAAATAGAGTGGTCTCTTGAAAATACTTGTGTGTGATTGATTTCAACATCGGATCAAAAGCACATAACCTCTGAATAGCCCAGAAAACACTCTCTTATCCTACCCACAGACAAGAAAAAGAAGTATGGAGAAATGTGGGTGAACTTGACAGTGGGTCTCTAACTCCAAGCTCAACAATATGAACACCAATTTTCAGGCTACCACTTGGAGTTGGGGGGTTATAGCTCTAATAGAGCAAAGGTGAGTGCATAGCTTTGACCACCATCTTTCTACCAATAAGGGCCCACACATTGAGGCACTAAATTCCTTATGTAGAGGCTGTGGAGCATTGACTTCTTGATGCAGATGTCTATCTCAACACAGAATAAACACATGCATAATCCTGATAGTTTTCTAACTGTTGGGTTTATAAAATAATAAAAATCCTTGACTGAAACCATGGCGTGTGTCTACAGTCCCAACAATTAGTAGCTGAAGCCAGGAGAATCCTTTGAATCCAAGTGTTTGAGGTCAGCCAAGAGAAGGGATGAGTGCTTATATTGAAGAGGCTGGACAGTGATAGACTAACAATGTAGTGCATATGAATTCCATATATGTCAGAACTGAATCAAGGACAAGAGGTGAAGTCTGAAAAGAAGTATAAGATAGAACCAAAACTCTATCTGGTAAAAGAATAATTCTTGAGAGAACAATTCAAACAATTCAAAGCCATAATGTAGGGCTTACCTAGTAGACTCCAAAGAAAACATAGCCAGTATGGGCTATCCAGAGATATTGAGGAGAGTATTTTGAAAATCACAAGCCCAGTAGAGCTGTGTAAACCATTGAAAAGACTTTCTGTGATTCCTAAGAGAGCAGGGGATCTCAACCGAGTTGAAGGATCATATAACCCGAGTTACATTGGCACGTATCCTTTTTTGTTGTTCTTTTTTGAGTCCATTATACGTTGATCAACTACTCCTGAACATGAGGCCTACACTGGAGGGGTTGATATAGCCAGTGTTGCTCCATTGGAGAAAACTTATTTTCTTTCTCCTATCAGGTATAAATGACAGTTCTGTTGTTAACCTTTACCCTAGTGGCTATGAATCATTCATTCATTCATTCATAAGTTTTAAATATAGCACAATAAAATATAGGATAAAACAAAAACTATATCACATCAATGGTGGACAAGACAAACCAACAGAAGGAAAGAAGCCCAAGAGAAGGCACAATAATCAGAGACTCACTCATTTGTACACTCAGGAATCCCACAAAACACTACACTGGAAACCATCATATAAGCACAGCAAAGGACCTGGCACAGGCCCCTCCAAGCCCTGTGCATGCTGCTTCAGTCTCTGTAAGTTCATATGAACTTTGATCATTTGATTTAGAGGAACTTTTTTCTTCTGGTGTCCTCCATTCCCTCTGGTTCTTATATTCCTTCTACTTCTTCTTCTCTGGGGTTCTCTGAGCTCTGAGGGGAGGTATATGATGGAGACAATCCATTTAGGAATGAGTGTTCAAAGGTCTCTCACTCTCTGCATAATGTCTGGCTTTGGGCCTCTACATTTGTTCTCAACTTCTGTAGGAAAAAAACTTTTCTGATGCTGGCTGAACAATGCACTGATCTGAATATAGCAAAATCACTATATTTTGCTTCTGTGGGAACTCCTTCAGCTAATAGCCTTTAAGATACTGGCCCACTATTGGTGTGGTCAAGTGTATTATATATACAGATGTAAAAACGTGCACATTCCCTTGGTGGCTGGATTTGGTTCCTTTTCCCTGCTCATGCAGCAGACTACTGATCTGTGAGTCTACCCCTAAATAAAAAAAAAACTTTTATTATACTCCATGGACTACTTTATTACTATCTACAACATTTGCCTTTTTTTTTTACCAGCATTATTTGATTTTACCCTAGGTCTTTGGTCTATCTTGTCTCATGTTCTTGGTTAGCCAAGCAGTGTTCAGTATGACTTCCAACTCATGGAGTGGTCCTTGAGTCAAATCAGTTAGTGATATTTTACTCCTACAAGCTTTGTGCTACCATTGCCCTACTATATTTTGCAGGTAATATACCATTGGAGATAAATCTTTTGTGGCTGGGTTGGTGTTTCTGTTTTTCTTTTAATAGCATGCAAAATAGCTTTATGTACCAAATATGTTAGAATATCAAGGCAACAGTTCACAAGATACTTGAAGTTGATATTTGAAAATATTCTTAAGGTCCGTGAATGCCCCCACTCTCCATCTTGACATGCATCTCTATTTTAATCTACACGACTGTTTTGCTTTGAATAAAGTCAACCTGCTAGCTTTGCAAAGTGAAAATATACTAGGAGAGAAGGTAGGTACAAGGGAAAACAGTCAGGAAACAATGCTAGCAGCTCCATTCGGGGAGATTGGCATATTAGATCTACATAGTAGTAGAAGAGAGTCTGAGAAGTGACAAAATTCTGGATGTATTTGAAAAGGAGTTTGGAATGGTTGAACCCTGATATCTGTCTATGGGTTTTTATTAATTGTGCTTCAGGGGGCCAGTATGCTTTTTTCTGAAAGTTTATATGTAAACATTATGATCATATCAGTTGCCACAGGTTGGTCCTGAGGAAACAGGAAGTTGGAGTCAGTATTACTCCTAGTAGGGCAGACTTTAAGTAAACCAAATATGAATGGAAGTTAATAGCAGTACTCCATTTTGAAATATCTATCAGATATCTAACTGTTCAAATGATCACATATGAGATTCTGAAATCATAGAAATGTTCTGGATCAAAGATGGCAATTTGGCAGTTGCCAACACTGGATAATATTTAATCCAGGGAGAAGAACATATCAAAAAGACAGGAGGGACAGACAGAAGTCCAGAGTCTGAGTTCCAGACCACAGTAAGACTAAGAGATTAAGATAAATACGGATAAATCAAATGAAAATGAAGGGAGAAATGACTCTGAGTGCTGCCGAAGGAAATTCAGAAAAGTGTGGTATCCAGGGAGCTGAGTGAGGAAGGAGCTCTCAGGAAACAGGAAATTGTCAGCTGTGTGAAATGCTGCTAATGGGTCAAGGAAGATGAGGACTGAGAATTGGATTTAGTGCCTAAGGGTCTTTGTTGACCTTGATAAAAGCAAGGATGGCAGGATGTGGAGTGGCAATAGCCTAAGAAGAGTGGGTATAAGAGGCACATAGAGAAAGGAACTGGAGACTGGAAGCGCAGATTATTCTTTTTGTTTGCTGGGGAGAAAAGGAGGCAGAGAAATAAGGATGGAGTTGAAGTTTTGTAGAGAGAGAAGTTTAAGATGGCCTAATACTAGGTGTTTTCCAAAATGTATTAGCAGTAAGATACTTGAGACTCAAGGACAATCAGAGACTTATTCCAATTTACACAATTCTTTAAATGCTGGTGAATGTAGCACAATTCTCCCAATGTTTTTGTTAAGAGTCTAGCCTTTATTGGCAGAGTCAGGCATTAAATACATTAAATAGTCATTTGACTTCTTCATCAAAAAATAATCATTTCTATTTCCCTTCAGTGATTAAACAGTGATTAACACAGAAAAATGTTTATTTGACCCTGCTAAAGATTTACAGCTTTTAGAATACATTTACCAACAAATACTGTCTCTCAGTTAGCCTTAAAGTTAGTGTAATCATCACCTTCAAAAAAATGTGATAGGTGCATTTATCGCTCTGCTCCTTCCTGCCAACATTTGGCACATGCAGTTGCCTCTCATTTTCTAACCCTAATTATCAAGCTGTTCCTCTTGCCTATTTTCTTAAAATAAGCTTTATCTTCCAAATTTAGAAGAAAGAAATACACCTTCTTTAATTGAAAGAAGTTTTCAGGACACGGCTCTGTATTTAAGCATCACAGTTTCTCCTGTAACGGCACCACTTTCAGCGGCAGCATCTATGCAATCACTTTTAGGCGATTCTCTAGAGAAACCTGTCTGTTGCTTGGTATTCCATCTCTCAGAAAAGTTCACATGAGTGAATGAGCTCTAAATGAGCTGTTGACAAGTTTTCAGCAAGTAGTTTGAAACTGAAGCGCCCGAGAATTGATATTAGTAGGTTTGCTGGGAGAAAAAAAAAGGCTAGATGCCAATGAATATTAATCTGTTTTCCTACACTAAACACATAAAATTTAACTTCCTGTGCCATCTGTTAGCTCCAGTATAGCAAAGATATTGGAGTTTGGAAATGCACAATGCAATATTTTCAAGGTCCCCTCAAATGAACATTAAACACATAAAATAATTGTTTTGTAAGAAATTATGGTGAGATGATTTTGTCTAACATTTTTATTATTTAAGTGGTTATCAACTAAAATAAATGGAGATAAATAGAAATGCATACAGTTTACTTAATTGAATATACATTTTAATAGAAGTCTAGAATGTAGCATATTCTATGTTACAAATTCAAGGATTAAAACACACATTTTCCTTACTTTTGAAAAGCTTAGACTATATTGAGATAGACAAAAATTTAAAGCAATGAAAACGCAATAGGTCAGGTACCCTACTAAAATACTAAAAGAAAAAAAAAACCTACTACAATACTAAAATAGGAGTACAAAGATATGAAAGCTCAGTCGCTAATCCCATTGATGACAATAGAGAAAACTAAAGGAAAATGATGATCTTTGAAGAAGAAAACTGTCTTTGTAGAGGTGAGAGAGGCTTGAGGGGAGACCAGAGAGTCGGCTTGAACAATGAAAGGGAGACATAACTGTGAGAACAGAGACAGATAAACATAAGGATATTGTCGGGGTGGATGCTTCAGCTCAGAGTCTCTAGAGGCCTCCTCCCAAAAAGTTACAGATTTGGCTTCCCAGAGAGTGTTGCTATAGACAACATGAGAAGGGATTTGCTATCAATACCATATGATGAGACACAGAGGAGGCAAAGTTGCGGAAATAGCCAATGAGAAGACTACTCGAAAAAAGCAAGAAGTAGGAGAGCAACCATCCTACCATCCCTGGTGTTTCGTTTTCCTCACAGCCACTTCCCTAACATCGTCTGGGTCATTAGTCTGTGCTCATACCTTCAAAGCTGAGGTCAGTTCTACCGCTTCTCCTCATGCTCCCTGGCAGCCCACAAACCCGAGCCAGCACCATCTCTCTTGTCGATTTCTACCCCAACAAACCTGTGTTTCTGCTACTTTTCTTGGTCAATGACACATTACGTCCCCTCGATTCAAGAGCAGTCATTTTATAATCATGGGCCAAATTATAGTGTAACCTTACTTAATGGTTGCAATGGAATCCTATGCAATTATATTCAAAATTAAACTGTCTTCCTTTTGTCTGTAATGTTGAATATGATTTGCCTCTGACCTGTAGCTTTTCCCTTCTCTCCTGTTTATTTTCTATGCTAGTGTTTCCCTACCCATGACTCTTCATACAGCTCACTGCTCCACTGCCAGTTTTTAGCTCAAATGTCAGTCCACCAAGGTCTTTTCACTCCACCTGTTTTAGTAAATTCTAATACTCAGGTACGTTTTTCCTCTGATTTATTTCTCTTGTAGAAGGGTCTACAGCTGGATAAAAACTTAATAAACTAAATAAAAATATGGTAAAGTTTATGAAGAGGAAGCACATACAGAGAATTTGTTAAGGCTGATTCTGTGTTGTAGTGTACAAACTTCCTGTGTAACCACCTCAGCAGACTCTTAGAAAAGTTCATATTCTTCTTCAAATCACTCTGCAGCCATTGGAATTGCCTGCATATTCCACACAGTCCAAGGAAGGTGAGAGAGCAGGCTCACGTCTTATGGACTACAAGGCAAGCCCTATTTTGGAGACTCTTCCATAGACTGTCTGCTTTCTATTCAGTAAAACCATGCATATTTCCATTCATATTTATGAGAAAATATTTGTTTTATTTTAATAGTCAGAACCAAGAAGAGTTAAATGGAAACTATAGATCACAAACGAGGGCGCAGTGAGGATCTTCCATCGGAACCAGAAAGCAAAGGGAACAAACTTTATGGTAAAGTAGTGGTGAGTAGAAGACCAGGGAACTTTGAGTAGAGGGAGGAACCTAGAGCTAGTTCTGTGATTGTATCCCGCACATTCCATGGGAAAGAAATTCCAAATCTCAGAGGCCTGAACAGTCACCAGGAAAATTACTGTATATTGTTCCAAAGATTTTGCCACTAGCTATGAATTTACTGCTAATCTCAACCACCTACTCTTTTCATTTTGTGATTTTTTTTTAAAGCATGAACTTGTAATTATAATTCAGTTTCCTCAGCTCCTTAGTACTGGGGAAAGTGTTGAGCATTCCATTCACTAGGAGAGATTTGCTGGCTGGCAAGTCAGCTCTCCTCACTTGGCATCCCAGATGTTGACCCTGAAAGCACTCCCTAACATATTTCCTGCGTGATAATCTGTGCCACTCAGTTCCCTTCCCTGGAAAGCCAATTTGGAACCTCTGCCTTTAAGCACAGCAGGATCCACTGTTTCAATGAGGTTGTGAGAATTTGACTCTATTTTTCAGTTCTACATTAAATTCATCTCAGCAAAGCAACCCTCTGTGCTTGAATGACAATTTCAGCACATTTCACTCAAATTCTCTGCCACAATCAATTCCATGAAAATAATTTTTCAAATTGTAATTACATTGCAGAAATTTTGATAAATGATCACTAGAAAAGCAAACTGATATGCTAATTGAGAAATTGTCAATAGACAACTAAAAATGCTAATATTAGGGAAAATTTATGCCAAAAGAAATACAAAATTATTCTGGATTCTCATAAAAACTAGATGGATGTAAGAACTTGGAAATGATTCTTTATAAGATTTGCTTAAAGGGTAAAATTAAGAAGTCAGGTATGGCAATGATGTTTTGATATCCCAGTCTTCAGGAGGGAAAGGCAGGAGGTTTATCACAAGTTTGAGTACAGCCTAATCTAAGGTGTCAATTTCTAGTAAACTGGAACATAGAGAGACTCTGGGTCAGGAAGGATTAATCAAAAAATAGCATGCCATGATATTCATAATTTGTTATTATCAATACTATGTATTATGTGACTACACAAGATTTTAAACAAGAATTTGATGAAGAAATAACCAACTACAACCCTAATAGTGATGCTTAAAGCATAAAATAAGCTATAAAATATGAGGCAAACTCATTCTATATATTAAATTTTTCTGTCATATTTCATAAGTAAACTGATATTTAAATGGAAGATTGGCAGATAACTCTTGGCAGTACTAAAATACGATGATACAAGAAAAATGACAACAAAAATATCTGAAGTCAGAAACTAAAAGCATTTTCATATTTTTATTGACAAAGAAATATTGTTTTATATGTATATATATATATATGAGGAATAAATAATTCCATAGTCCTCAAAATTCAACAGTGAAAACATCCTTTAAAATGCTTCTAGGAAGAAAACCAAAAATTAGAAAACTTTAGAAAGCTTTCTACCCAGTATAAATTCTGGTAACCTTCGTAAATTCTGAAAAGAAAGAAGATTATTAAATCCAGAGATTTTTACATACAAAGAATTTTCATTTGGGAAATTAAATTTTGAAAATTCCCTTTTGGAGAACTTAGTTTTATGTTGGCCATTGGCAACAGCAATCTCATGCTCTACTATGAAGATCAACTACAGATAAATGGAGGCTTAATTCCAATGAACTTGAGCAAAGGCCTTAGCGCTATCCCAGACCACAACAGGCTGCACTGACAACTTCTGTCATACTTGTCCTGCTGTAAATTATAGATATTCTTTCCCATATTGGTAAATGATACAGTGAAATTGATTTTAAGCTGTATCCATGGTAACACTGGCCACCCCTGTGGCAGAAGTTGAGATAGAAGCCCCACTGAGGGCCCCTCTTACATTCATAGAATTTAGAGGAAGAGGTTTAGCAGATTGGGGAAGGCACTACATAAAAGTCAAGGCACAGCTGAGCACTTCACCAGAGTGGTCTCTGGGATCTAACAGTCCAACTTTGGGTTTTTGTTGTTATTGTTGTTGTTTTGTGTTTGTTTGTTTTGCCAGGTTAAAAAAAGATTAACTTTATGAAAAGTTAGAAGGAACTGGGACCCAAGGAATTTATTTGCTTTGCCATCAGTCTTGGCTATTTCAGACTGAAATGGTCACATAGTGGAAGCTTCAATCAAGTTTCCCCCCACCCCCTTCATCCTGTGCCAGGTTTTTTTGTTGTTGTTGTTGTTGGGTTGTTTTTTTTTTGAGATTGTTAAGTCAGATTCTGGTACTTGTACTTGCTCATCAATTTAATGTTACCCACTTGAGTCTATGGGGCAGGCATACTGGATAGTGGTCTGGATGAACTAACCAATAGATTGCGAGAGGGACCAACAGATATCAGAAACAAACTATCTATGAAGGGGTAACAACACCTATGATCCAGGTCTGCTGTCTGATTTTGAAGTTCTTCACTTCCAAAAATACCGGTTAGATATATACAGGCCTGTGAATTGTCCAAGTTGGCAGATATATACAGCTACATATTTGTATGAAGAAAAAAGTTGTTGCCAACATTCAAATTACTAGACTTCTGACTGATATGTGGGTCAGTGTTCTCAACTTAAAACAGAAGACTTGACATGTTGGTTATTATAAACAGTTTTAAAATATAGACTCTATACTAGCAAGATGGTTCATGGGTAAAAGTACCTAAAACTAACCCTGGCAACTTGTGTTTGATTCCCAGAACCCACACAGGAATCCTCCAACCTTCACATTGCAACATGGCATATACATACCCACACACATCCACACATGACACATCAATAAATATTTCAGTTGAAAAAAAAGACTAGTATGCAGATACTTTTTGGTTACTTCATTTTGTTTTAACTTTTAACACATTGTTACTTCTCCCATAGCCAATATGAAAATACTTGGGCAGAAACACCTTGAGGAAGTAGAGGTTTATTTCAGGGATACAGAACATGATGGCGGGGAAGCATGATCCCTGGAGCATCTTGGATCCTCCACCTATGGTAGCAACGACTTGCTATACGCTTGTCCACATCTGGGCAGATCAGATAGCAGAGAGCACATGCCAGAATTGAGTGTAGACATAACCTCCATTTTTGGCAATTTACTTTTGTCAGCTAAGCCCCATATCACCAAAGATTCCAAACCCTCTGCCAACAATGCACCCAGTTAAAAACCAAGTATTCAGACATATGAGCCTGTGGGGGCAGCTTTCAGGCTAAAACCATAATATGCATGTAATGTCTGTTTTTACTTCTTATCGATTAATTTTACCCTGGATAATGGAGAGTTGATGTATTTGCAATAAATTGAACCCTTATGTAATATTAAATTGTTTCTGTATTTATTCCTTCAACAATTCTGTGACACACATTGAGATTCTTGCAAGATCCAAAAACTATTTCACTACTAGAAATAGAGGCAAACCTCCTGCACTTTTGGACCTTGTACTTAACAGGAAAAAAAAACAAATTAATACACTAGTTCCAATATGGGTAAGTATTATGGAATAAAAAACACAAAGTAATCAGGAGTGAAATTTTAGTGGAGATTGCTCATAATTTGGTGAAGAAACTCAAGAAACAATGCACAGAGCTGTATTTTCATTGAGGAAAATATAAATAAGAAACTAAATATCACAATTATTATTGATAATGCTAATTTGGTGAAATATACCTGATTCCTGGGACATAACTTCTCAACACTGAAGGCCTAAGCTGGAGACACCACACCAAGTCATTTATTCTCAGTGATGGAATATCACACACAATATGCTTCTTACAGAAGCATAGCAAAAAGTGGTCTGGGGAAGAGTCATGTCTCCAGTATTCAGCCAATCCCAAATATGTAGAAAGAGATGCTCTCAATCCCCTTGAGTTTCATAATTAAACAAAGTCACTCTGTAGTGTAGAGTAAATGAGAGAACAGAGATAGGAAAGGCCTGACATTAAAATCCCTCCACTTGGAAGGAAACAGGAGAAGGGGATAGGGAGAGTATGAGGTTACAGAAGGTGAGAGCAGAGAAGGGCATGGGAAGAGATCCAATGGAAGTGTCTACAGGAAGTGACTGTACTAACAAACTATAAGATATAAACTGGATGAGTAGATGCCAACTTCATTAAGATAATGAATAAGTGTTACAGTAAAGGAAGAGACGGGGAATGTATAAGGGGCTTGGAAATGTCAGATAATCAAACGAGAACAGCATAATAGCCTACTCCAGATATCTACATCCTGTTTCCTAGAACCTGTGAAAATGTTACCACACCTACATGGAAACAGGGAGTTTGTAGATATGACTGAATATAGGATTTTGATGGGGAGAGCTTTCATTGGATTTTCTGAGTGGGAATGGTATAATCACAAAGATTCTTCTAAAAAAAAGAAAAACGCAGAAGTAAAAGGAGAACACAAATGTGACAATATAAACTCTAGGTCCCAGCAGGTCACTCGGTCGTTAGAAACCGCCGGATTTGGAGCTCAGTGAAAATGGACCTGTCCTTCATAATCCACTTTCAGCCCTACCTCCCTGTTAACACACTAATTCTACGTGGAAAACAACGATCGGTAGAAAAACGGTACATATCAGATTCTCCACTTTCGAACTTCCAATGCCATGTAAAAGAAGGGAGAAAGTACTGCAGTTTCCTCTCCTAAAAATTTAGTGTGACGTTTCCCAAAGACTGTAAAGTCACAGCAGACTTTTGGGTAAAGAAGAAAGATACATCACTGTCCTTCTCCTTAAGAATTCATCCAAACTGATCTCTCTGTCATCTAGACAGGAAAATGCCTCCTCTGTAAAGCTATCTGTTCTAGAGACTTGAAGAAGTATTATAAAGCCAACCCGAAAATGAAAGTTGGCACAATGACTCTTTTGACCACTGTTCACTCTCACCTCTTAGAGTGATACCTACACAATGGTCTCTCAGGCCATTGTGCACTCTCCTTCTGGGAGATGATTTTCCCCTGTAATGAACTCTTTGACCAGTGCCCACTCCTATCTCTTTAGAGCATCCCTCTTTTTCCTTTTCAATACAGTCTACTGTCTATATTGTATTCTATGTATTTTGTCTGAATTCTTTCAACAGAGATCACAAGGATCAGGGAGCCAAGAGAAGGCCAGTGAGAAAGATTCTGTGCTGCTAACTTTGAAGAAGGAATGAGGGTCACAAGCCACAATCAACAGATGGTCATAGAAGCAAGCCTAGAAAGCTGGGAAAACACATTATCTCTTGTAAGGAAAGCAGCTCAGCTCTGATTATACCTTAGTTTTTAGCTTAGGAGACCCATTTTGGGTGTCTTAGACCTGAACTGCAAGATTTATTGATGGCTTTATTTAAGTCATGAATCGTTCTTCGAGCAGAAAGATAACACTAATAGCTGGTCTTTGAATTCAGTATTTTGACAATGTATTGGGGGTTCTAGAGGAACAAAATTATAGCATACACATATATACATGCAGATTATGAATATATATATAATGATTTGTTCATTTGGTTAACATAATCAGGGCTAAGTGGTCAAACAATGATTGCCGTGATATACAGGCTGATAATCTAGTATCCATAGTCCATGAATCTGGATGCCTCAGGGGTTTCACTCTGGTAATAAAGGCCTGAAACTTTCTTAAGAGTTTTTGATCATTAGTCTACAATGGAAGGCTGGGAAGCTAATGACTGGTATCAGTAAAGACTGTCAGCAAAAGTAATAATCAGGTAGAAGCACTGGCCAGCAAGAAATGAGGTCAGACAAGCAAGAAGCACTGATTTTTTTTCCCCCTTGGATTTATTTATACATGACTTGCCACTGAAAGGTTCTACCCACTTTGGCAAAGTGTCTTATCTTCTCAGTTAATCCGTTCTGGAAAGACCTTGCCAGACCCATCCAGAGGTGCATCAGGTAAGCAATTCCAGTCCAATCAAGTTGACAGTTCAAAGTTAACTTATAGATGGTAATGAAACTATTGGTAAATCACAGCCCAGGGTACGACATGAGTAGAGAGAGGGTCAGGAATCGTGAGACTTAGGAGGAGCTCAGCAGTCTGTGGTGGCTTCATACACTAGTGAAGTCTCTCATGGCAATCTGGGGGCTCAAAACTTCAATGACTGCCGAAGAATTTGATAGGCATGCAAGAAGGGATGTGCTCTGAAGGAATGTGGGTTTTTTTTGGCGGGGGGGGACAGGGAGACGTGGGTGATCTAGTAAAAACTAGGAAATGGAAGAAAGCCTTAATGGGGACTCACTATTAGCAAGAAAATAAAGTTACCAGTGTCCTTAAAGAAGGCTAGGTGTTAGTGAGAGGAGGTAATGAGAACTGTAAGAAGAAAACTTGAGACATGAGAGGTCTTCAATTTTGATGACGTGGTAAGAGCAGAGTGAAGGAAAGAGGAGTACAGAGTGAAGGCTGGCAGTGGCTTTCTCCTATTCAGGCTTATGCATCTCAAGTCCATGCGGCAAAGGATAAACTAATATCCTCAGACTTTTTAAAGGTGATTTGGGCAAACAGAGGCATGAAGCATGGTGTTATTTTAACAAGACGATGTCTAGAAGAGAAAGCAGATATAAATGTGTGATCATTTTACGGACTGTTCTCTTGGATAGCTGCAGTAATGAAATGAGGAATAATTCTGTAGCCCACAGTAACCAGGAATTCTCCTGTCCTTCCTCAAGCTCGTCGTAAGCATATTGTGTCACGCAGAGCTGGAGATGCGTGAGTTTCAGGAATGCAGGGGGCTTAGGGTATTTCCTTCGGTGAACCATGCTGAATGAGTGAGCCATGGTTGAGGAAGTGGGGTGAACTGTGCACAATTCACAGAATGTTAAGGAACATTTGGGAGTCCTGTGGGGAAAAAGCACAATTATTGTGGGATATTTTATTCTTTTGGCTTTTGGGGGATCTACTACCCAGCTCTGAAGTAAATCACACACACGGAGGCTTATTATTACTTATGAATGCCTAGCCTTACCTGGGCATGTTTCTTGCCAGCTTTTCTTAACCTAAATTAACCCAACTACCTTTGCCTCCGGGCTTTTATCTGTCTTAATTCTGTACATCTTACTTTCCTTCTTACTCCATGGCTGGCTGAGTACTGGCTGGCTGGCCCCCAACGTCCTCCTCTTCTTGTTCTCTGGCTCCTTGTTCTCTTCCTCTCCGACTTCCCCGCCTATTTATACTCTCCACCTGCTAGCCCTGCCTATCCTTGCTCCTGCGTCACTCACTATTGGCCTTCATTTCTCTATTAAAGCCATCAGGTATTTTAGACAGGCACAGTAACACAGCTTCAGAGAGTTAAGCAAATGAAGCGCAAAAAAGTCACACACCTGAAAATAGCATTCCTCAACACGCAATAGAAATGAATTCATCATATATGGGCTCACTTGGGTACAGTGCTCCAGTATCTTAGTAACAAATATTACAATTAGAAGAAAACCTCTTGTTTGTGGAAGGAATAAATTAGCTTCAGTGTGAGCGAGTGGTTTAAAGGCATTCCAATAGTGAAAATGAGAAAGAGAAGGGAAAACTGCAAATGAGTAACAGCACAGACTGGGCCTGCTTTTGCTGACACAAATGAGAGTGACTTTTAAGACTTACAAGTGCTTGGGCAGCCTTAAAACCTCGAATCCCTGTTAGAAAAACCCTGACACAAGAGAAAAAATAATGCTCATCAAATTTCTTCAAAAAGTGAATTCTGTTTCTTTACAAAAATAACATTGTCTTTTTAATTAATTTTGTTTTCCTCAAACAGAATGAAATATAAGCTTTGAGTTTTGCATATATATTTAGTTAATATTTGAAAAAATACTATATATATATATCAAAGAACTATATGTAAATTGACCATTTTACATGGCACATTTTGAATGAAGCCAATGCACTCCCATGTGACTATGTGACAAGGTGGGCATTAATCATTATAGGATTAGAATCTTTACCTGCCTTCAAATTCTTAAAATGGTTTCATATCAAGAAAATAAAAGAGGATGAAGAGATGGCTCAGCAGTTCAAATCTGTTGTGTTTTTGTTTTTTTAATTTTATAAGTTGAGAGGTCTTACTGTTCTATCAGCAGTTTTCCAGTTATACATAGGAAGTGGTCTCCTGTGCCCATATATTGCAGGCTACTTCCCACTTTCTCTATGTATACCGGCAAACCGATTCCAAGAACACATCAAAAAAATCATCCATTATGATCAAGTAGGCTTCATCCCAGAGATGCAGGGTTAGTTCAACATATGAAAATCTATCAATGTAATCCATCATATAAATAAACTGAAAGAAAAAAAATATGATCATTTCATTAGATGCTGAAAAAGCATTTGACAAAATTCAACACCCCTTTATGATAAAGGTCTTGGCGAGATTAGGGATACAAGGATCATATCTAAATATAATAAAAGTAATATACAGCAAGCCGACAGCTAACATCAAATTAAATGGAGAGAAACTCAAAGTGATTCCACTAAAATCAGGAACAAAACAAGGCTGTTCACTCTCTCCATATCTCTTCAATATAGTGCTAGAGGTTCTAGCAATAGCTATAAGACAGAATAAGGAGATCATGGGGATTTGAATTGGAAAGGAAGAAGTCAAACTTTCGTTATTTGCAGATGATATGATAGTGTACATAAATGACCCCAAAAACTCTACCAAAAAACTCCAACAGATGATAAATACCTTCAGTGATGTGGCAGGATACAAGATCAACTCAAAAAAATCAGTAGCCCTCCTATACACAAAGGATAAAAAAGCAGAGAGGGAAATCAGAGAAACATCACCTTTCACGATAGCCACAAATAGCATAAAGTATCTTGGGGTAACACTAACCAAGGGAGTGAAAGACCTATTTGACAAGAACTTTGAGGCCTTGAAGAAAGAAATTGAAGAGGATACCAGAAAATGGAAGGATCTCCCATGCTCCTGGATTGGAAGGATCAATATAGTAAAAATGGCAATTCTACCAAAGGCAAACTATAGATTCAATTCAATCCCCATCAAAATCCCAACAAAATTCTTCATAGACCTTCAGAGAATAATAACTAACTGTATACGGAAAAACAAAAAGCCCAGGATAGCCAAAACAATCCTATACAATAAAGGAACTTCCGGAGGCATTACCATCTCGGACTTCAAACTCTATTACAGAACTACAGTAATGAAAACAGCTTGGTATTGGCATAAAAACAAAGACCTTGACCAATGTAAGCAAATCAAAGACCCGGATATTAAGCCACAAACCTATGAACACCTCATAATTGACAAAGAAGCTAAAATTATACAATGGAAGAAAGAAAGCATCTATGGTGCTGGCATAACTGGATGTCAACCTGTAGGAGAATGAAAATAGACCCTAATCTATCACCATGCACAAAAATCAAGTCCAAATGGATTAAAGACCTGAATAAAAATCTGTCCACACTGAACCTGATAGAAGAGAAAGTGGGAAGTAACTTGCAATATATGGGCACAGGAGACCACTTCCTATGTATAACCCCAGTGGCACAGACAATAAGAGCAACAAGGAATAAATGGGACCTCCTGAAACTAAGAAGCTTCTGTAAAGCAAAGGACACAGTCATTAAGAAAAAAAAAAGGCATCCTTTGAATGGGAGAAGACCTTCACCAACTCCACATCAGACAAAGGGCTGATCTCCAAAATATATAAAGAACTCAAGAAACTAGACATTAAAATTCTAAATAACCCAATTAAAAATGGGGTAATAATCTGAACAGAGAACTCTCAACAGAAGAAGTTCAATTGACCAAAAGATACTTAAGGTCATGTTCAACTTCCTTAGTGATCAGGGAAATCAAAACAACTTTGAGATACCATTTTACACCTGCCAGAATGGCTAAAGTCAAAAACACCAAGGATAGCCTATGCTGGAGAGGATGTGGAGTAAGGGGAACACTCATCCATTGCTGGTGGGAATGCAAACTGATCCAACCACTTTGGAAATCAGTGTGGTGGTTTCTCAGGAAATTGGGAATCAACCTACCTCCGGATCCAGCAATACCACTATTGGGAATATACCCAAGAGATGCCCAATCATACTACAAAAGCATTTGTTCAACTATGTTTATAGCAGCATTATTTGTAATAGCCAGAACCTGGAAACAACCTAGGTCCCCCTCAATGGAAGAATGGATAAAGAAAGTGTGGAATATATACACATTAGAGTATTACTCAGCATAAAAAACAATGACATCTTGAATTTTGCATGCAAATGGATGGAAATAGAAAACACTATCCTTAGTGAGATAACCCAGACCAAAAAAGATGAATATGGTATGTACTCACTCATCAGTGGACTCTAGCCATAAACAAAGGACATTAAGCCTATAGTTTACAAGCCTAGAGAAGCCAAATAGCAAGATGAACCCAAAGAAAAACATATATAGATATTTCTGGAAACTGGAAACAAACAAGATTGCTGGGCAAAAGTTGCGAGCACGGGGGTGGGGGTAGGGGTAGGGGTAGGGTTGGGGGAAGGGGAGAGGAGGAAGGAGAATGGAGAATGGAAGGACTGGGGAGAGTTTGGGGGAGTGGGAGGGTAGAGATGGAGGAAGGGCAGATATTGGAGCAGGGAAGAAGATATCTACATTAAGGGAGGCATTTTAGGGTTGGCAAGAGACTTGGCTCTAGAGGGGATCCCAGGTGTCCACGGGGATGTCCCCAGCTAAGTCCTTTAGCAGCAGAGGTGATGGAGCCTGAACTGGCCTTGTCCCATTGTCACACTGATGAATATCTTGAATATCACCATAGAAATTTCGTTCAATGGATGGAGATAGAGACAGAGACCCACATCCACATCAGAGCAATGGACTGAGCTCCCAAGGTCCAGTTGAAGATCAGAAGGAGGGAGAAGATGAGCAAGGAAGTCAGGACCGCGATGGGTTGGTCCACCCACTGAGACAGTGTGCCTGATCTAATGGGAGCTCACCAAATCCAGCTGGACTGGGACTGAATGAGCATGTGGTCAAACTGGACTCTCTGAATGTGGCTGCCAATGGGGGTGGACTGAGAAACCATCGATTATGGCACTGGGACCTATCTCTTCTGCATGTATTGGCTTTTTGGGACCCTAGTTTACTTGGATGCACACCTTTCTAGGCCAGGATGGAGGGGGGAGGGCCTTGGACTCCCCACAGGGCAGGGTATCCTGCCCCCTCTTAAGGATGGAGAGGGAGTGAGGAGGGTTAGTGGGGGAGTGGGAGGGAAATGGAAGAAGGGGGGGAAGTGTAAATTTTTGAATGGGATAAAAAGAAAAATAAATAAAATTGCTAAAAAATGAAAAGAAAAAGAAAAGGGAGGAAGTACATCTCTAGGAATTTATATTGTGAGCATAACTAAATTACATTATTTATAATATAAACTACACAAACATGCATTTTACATGAAAATAACATATACAGCATGTAAAGTCAACAAAAATTCTGTTACCCACCATCTTGAGTAAGTCAATTTAGACAGAAAATGAGAAGTCTAATTAAAGAATATTTGTTTAGCTTTTATTGAACACAAATTTTATGCTCTGTGTCATGAATACATAAATAAACAATCCAGTCTCTTAGACCTTTACAAATCCAAAATCTTCATTTATAAAGTATAAATGTTCCAAAATACACTTTTATTTCAAGATTAGTAATGGCAAGTGGAGGCCCCCAGGCTGGGACTGCCGTGGGCACCCATGGCTCCTTTGAGACATAGGTCACAAAGTGATAAATGGGAAATGTCAAAAATCATTACAAGGACTAAGCAAACATGATTAGTGAAGACAACCTGCAGCAACTCTTCCAATGGCACTGTCTCGTCAAGTACTTACGAAGCCTTGGCTATGTGCTATGCTAGTTTCTCAACTGGGATTCAACAGGGTGGAAAATCAGTTCACCATGTAAAGGTCAGCTTCCATGCATGCCATCATGTGAAAAACCAAACACTACTTACATGATGTCAGAGTAGACTCTGTGGACAAGAGACAGACCAGGAAAGAAGGGGTAAAGGAGTGGGAGAGTGAATAATAAAAATGAACCACAGTGGTGGAGAAAGACTTGTACTGAAGGGAAAGAAAAAAATAGAGATTGTTCTGGAAAAATAAGCTAGACAGAGAGTGGGAGCTACTTCTGGAATACAAGGAAATTCTGAGGTTTCAATCAGTAACTGGGAAATCGCCAAAGAGACATAAGAATTCTGAATGGGTATGTTAGTAAGTTCTGAAAAGATGTCTTAATAACCTCTTGGAGTGCAAAGTGTCATGGTGTTGCCCTGGCCCAGACTGCTGCTGAGGACAGGTCTGGATCCGTGGAACTATAACAGGGTTGTGTGAATTCCCCGGAGTCAGGTCGGCCACCTGAGTCCATGTTGCAGCTGGGGCCACACACATCTGAACGGCCTGCGCTGCTACCGAAAGCCATGGTCATGACTGGGCCAGAGCTGCAGCCGAGGGCCATGTTTGCGTCCGTGGGCCTGCTATAGCCGTGGTCTGTGTTGATGTCTGAGGCTCCTGTTGGACCACAGAAGTCTATGCGGATGCAGAGGTATGGGGCCATGTTCGTTTCTGAAGGCCACACTGACGCCAGGGCCATCCTGATCTGAGTAGCCTGCACTGCCACCTGGGGCAATGGTGACATCCAGACCCAGATGCCCCCAAAGACCATGTCTGGATCCATGGCCCTACAGCAGATGGGGGTCTCTGTTGCACTCAGAGCTCCATATTGCCATAAAAGATCACAGGAAGGCCTGGGGACTGGCCACAACCAATGGCCTTGTTGGTGTCTGGGGGCCATGCCACCACCATAGCCATCCTGATCTGAGTGGCCTGTGCTTCTACCTGGAGTCAGAGGCCAGGATGTTGTCTGGAGCCAAGCTGCTGCCCAAGCCGTGGCTGGGTCTGTGGTCCTGCCACAGCGATGTCTGTGGCCCTTGTTACCTCACAGGACCATAGGAACCATGCATGCTGAAATCAGAGGGCCATACTGAACCAGTCGTACACTTCAAAGGCTCTGGGAAAGATGGCCCTGCCCCTCACTGGACACTGCAGCAAGAGAGCTGCCCTCCCTACCCTGCACTCAAATACCTACAGATGAAAAGCAAGATTAACATGTAAATTTCTCTGGTAATTTGTAATTTTTTAGCCCATTTGTTACAACTCCAGAAACTATAATGGCTCGATGTTACACAATTCAGGTTTATCAACCCCACAAGCCAGAAAGCTTCAGAACAGGCAGCTAGGATACTCTAAAGGCCAGTCTATTCTCTGATTCTTCTAGGAATGGCATTCCGATACCCACCACCTAACCACTCTACTCTGAGGCTTCATCAAGAATTTAAGCCAATACAGACTCTGATATCACCATCCAAGACAGTTCCACATCTTGTGAATATCAAAGGATGTGTTCAATATCAGAGGGTTGGAAAAGACATAGATGTGGCCAGGACATTAGAACAAAGAACAATAGAGATTTTGTTGGTTTATGATTTTACATCATAAAGAAGAAACTCAGAAATATTTCCAACCTCTAATTCTCACAAATTGTACCTTACCTAGCAACTATTCTTGTTTTTCTTTTTTTGTTTGTGTAACAAGCATAAGATCAAAATTATTTCAGTTAGAACACAAAAACTTTTAAGTCCAACAGAGATCATGCACCTTCTCCATAAAGGAGCAGAAGAAATATGTAGTTGTCCCCTTTCTTTCTGGAAGGCTCATCATAAATAATCACTTTCACATCAAACAGAAATTTTATTCATTGTTTCTTGGCTAAATATATGAGGGCTATTCCCCACTAAGATGAGTCACTAGGTAACTTATAGATTTCCTGTCCCTGGACACCTTTAAAGAAGCTAACCATCAATCAAAGCGTGACGGAGAGCATGAAATTCTTAAGAAAGGTTAGTGAATGAACTAAATAATACTTGGCTGTTCTCAGTGTCTCCTGGGTGGAAGGGGGGAGATAAATTTACAGTATAAACACGAAGCTATTCCTCTTAAACATCAACTCATTATTTCCAGTATTTAGTATTGCTTTTTTCCTCTTCTTAAAATGAAATTTCCTGCCACTCTGACATTAGGTGTCAAAACAACATAAATGCTGTGTATTTAAGGATCAAAATTAATTGACTGTTTACTATACATTATGCCAAAGTAGCATAATGAGCCACACAAAGCAATAGTTCATAGAAATTAGAAAACACAAGCATCTTCATACCACCATTATAGCTGAGTTTGATCTTTCCTGAATTACTCGGGGTGAATAGAGTGCTTTAGTATAAATACTAAGATATCATTTTCTTCTGAGTGGACACAGAGCCTAAAAAGAAGTAATGTCACCTCCTTAATATTCTATGGGCCAACACTGGCAGAGGGAAGTGGGCATGGGTTACCATCCCCTCATCAAGAAGCTAATTCCAGTTGACATCTATTTGAAAAAGAAATATCTGTTTTCTCCAATGGAGTCTCACTGGGTATATTAAGTTAAGGGCAGACCCCATCCGAAGCAGCAGATGACCAACACAAAATGAACTTAATGGTATTTTTGTAGACCTTTTTTCCTATATTGCTTTGTTTGGGAATATTTTTTTTTGTCTTACTGGTCTTTGATTGTATTTAATGAATTCTGAGTTAAATTTTTATGGATTGTGTGTGTGTGTGTGTTTCTTGTGGTTTTTTGTTTGTTTGTTTGTTTTTATTCTGGTTTGTTTGTTTGCCTGTTTGTTCTCTAAAGAGAGAAAGAAAAAGTGCTTGGAGTTGGGTGGGTGGGGAGGTGGAGAGGACCTGAGAGGAGTTAGGGAAAGGATGATCAGAAAATATCATGTGAAAAAATTCTGTCAGCTGAAAACCTATCTCTATGCACATGCTAGTTTATATTTGGTTGATCAATGCCCAGAAGATAGTAACTTAATGTTAAGTGGTTTGGCTAGACCTAGAAGATGTGCGTCTTCTAACCTTGCAGAGAATTTGTTCTTGCCCTTCCAGCATACCTAGACTCTCTGTCCTTTAGGCATGAAATCTGGGTGGATGTAACTTTTCCTTTTCATTTCAGAATATAATTGTTTATGTGTATAATATTCATAACTTGTGCTACACAGCTGAGGTTTTTGGTATTTTGGGGGGTTGTTTGAGTTTGTTCAGTATTGTAATTTTTCTTAATTCTGAAAACTTTGGGTCTTCCAAATTATGGCTAAAATACAGTTTTGAAAATTCATCAAGGATTAATTTATTCTCTAAGATAGCCAACTTGCTCTATTTCAACTATAAATGTAAAAGTCAGATGAGGGGCTGGATGACCACAAGACCCTGTGATAATTTCTAGAATTCACATATAATCGTGTGGTGTGTTTTACCACCCCCAGGATTCTCTATAATTACCTCCCTGTGATGAAAGTGCTCAGGGGTAAAAACAAGGCCTCTGCTATTCTCAGAACACATCAGCTATAGTTAGACACCCATTTCTATGAGCAAATTCAGTTAATTTGCTTCCCAAATTTATGTGAATGTGAAGCACCAGGTTATCCGACTTTCATTTAACCGAGCTCTTAGAAATGATGGTCATGAGACAAGAACTAAGACCTAAGAGTCTTCCTGTGGCTGGAGGACCGAGAGTGAAAACACAAAGCGCATTGTGAGTTTTGCAGCATCACTTCTGTCGGTGACACCCAACAAGAACAAGAAATGTCATCCCTGCCTGACTATCTCCTATATCATCTCAAACATAGACTTTATTTTTAAAACCAACATAAAATCACCACAAAGATTATGTCTAAAATATTTCCTTCAGGTATGACCTGAAAATTTGCTGTTCAGAAATCATTTATATATGTTCGCACTCATAACTAACAGGAAATGCAGTGCTCAAACATATTTCTCTTTATCATAGCACAAATAAACGAAATCTACTACACTGAAAAAAAATGTTAGCATCACCTAATTTAGCACCTAAGGCTAGCCACACAATGAAAACTTATGAAACATTACTGCACATTTAGGAGCAGTTTGCATTTTCCTTCTGTCAATCTAGTAATATATATATAAATTTATTATATTTTGTTTAGACTGAGTCTGTTTCTTTTTATTTACAGAGGTCCGATTATTTTATTGGTGAGCATACAGATCTGTTCCACAAACTTGGCAAGTAATTTTAAAACCAAAAAATAAAAAATAAATGGAAAATTTTCATTTTGTACTTAGGTAAGATGTTTTTCAGCATTTTGATCTTCCTTTCAGAAAATTTCTCAAAGTTTTTTCTAAGAATCAATTTCCTGTTCTCAATCAAGTGTCATTTTTACAGATAAGGAGCAAGAGTGAGGATCTAAATGTTTCTAAAATGGTAACTTAGGACCTAAGAAAGCCAAAGTTGTTTGAATAGCTTCTACTCCCTTTGACACTGCTTTGCAAATTTACTGCATTTAAGCTCCTAAAAAACCAGTAAGGTAACAATTTGCCCAGATAGAGGAAATCAAGTAATAAAAGTAGGTTTATCTTCAGAGGAGTATACACCCATTACATGCTTAAGGACATACTCTTTAAGGTTTGAATGTGTTCTAAAATGTTTAGCATTTGGTGGTGACAATGCATTCTGAGCTACTCTTTACTCTGGGAAGAGTTCCTTCATTTCTGCAATGCCCCTGCACCCTCTAATGGCCATTTTCAGATTTTATTTATTAAGAACAAGTCATTCAAGGCTAGTCAAAGGGCTCATCTTGTAAATTTCAATTTTCATTAAAATAATGACATTTACACACACTTTATACCTTTAAATCTTCATAATCCCAAACCTTCATAATCCCAAACATTAATTGAAGCTCACACCTCTCCACACTGTTGAGAAAATAGAAATATGTAGAGTTGGAGTAGGATAATAACTAGGAAACACTCTATATTTTCCAATTGTGTCTGACATACTAACAAGCTAACAGGAATTTTAGATTCTGCCTCTAGGCCAAAATTATTCAACAGTAAGAACCACCAATTGATATCACAGTTACTATTTCCTGATACTAGAATGATAAAGTCATTATGATCTATTTGAGCCTCTTTGTGCAAGACATAGAAATGAAGTCTGTCATCAGCCCTATATCCTAACAAGAACAGTGGAAGAAAAGAATCATGGAAATGAGGATTTCCATTAAGTGCTACACACTCGGACTCGGGGACAAACACACACACACACACACACACACACACACACACACTTTGTAACTTAGCAATATGCTGCCTCATAACTCAGAAACATTAAACTCCTTTAACCCATACATAGAGCATTATAATCTAACGACAAATGATTACCTTTCCATTCTATTTGGTATCAATAATGAAAGTTTATTTCCTTGCTTCAACTACTTACACTTTCATGTATAGGTAACAGTTAGAAATTTAATCATAAGATCTCCCACATTTTATTAACAAATATTTATTATAGCAAATACTGAGTGTCATTGTATTTTACATACATGTCTATCATGTTCTTTGGCTCATAACCATCTCTCATCGCAAGTCTAATTCCTGAGTTCATGCTGTTGAAAGTGATAAGGACATATACTTTCTGATTAAAAAAAAACTGATGAAACTGATCACATCAGAGAAACTACTGGTGGAAATGTTTATGACAAGTGTGGCATTCCTATGTGTATTTTTCTTTCTGTGCAATGCAAAATTATAACATAATCCCTCTCTGAATCTCATACTCCTAATTTATATTACATCTATACCTCTAACAGAAAAGTGCTTGAAATCCTGCAGAAGTGTGTGTGTGTGTGTGTGTGTGTGTGTATGAAGCAATAATTTGGGTTTAAAAATGAGACTATTATTTGGTGTACTAGTGTCTAAAAATGTAATTAGCAATTCAAGGTCAGTTTTAACTACATAGGATGTTAGAAGTCAGCCTGGTCTACATGAGACCCACTATAAATTAAATAAATAATAGAAAGAAAGAAAGAAAGAAAGAAAGAAAGAAAGAAAGAAAGAAAGATAAAATAGTAAAATTTAAAACTAAATTGGGGCTAAAGAGACTCGGGTTTAGAAGCCCTGATTTCAGTTCCCAGTACCCATCCTTACCCTTTTACTACTAACTGTATGTAACTCCAGCTCCAGGGGTTCTAACACCCTCTCTGGCCTCTGAGGGCACCTAGACACACATGCACATACCTACATGTAGAACACAAGCAAGCATTTCCTTTAAAAAAAAATAAAATTGAGCGGTCTGCCTGAAAATGTTATTATTTTCAGGGCCAGACAAATTCAGGATTTTCAAGGTTCTGGAACTCTTCAAGGTCATGTCTTATATGGCAATGTCCTTGTGTTTTGTATGCAAACACGGAAAATACATAAGAACATAAAGGTTTTAGCTCCAGAAATATTCTTTCAAAGTTAAACTTATAGTTAAACTATACTTCCAAAATATAATATCCTAAAGAGGGTAGAAAAACCTGTCTCCCAATATAACCATGTATGCTATTGTACATGATCCCAATGCTGTCTCATAAACACTGACCATTCTATAACATTACCAAATGACCAGCATCAGCATTGTCATGTATTCATTCTTTCATAGTAATTAGCACTGAAAATTGAAACTTATCCGAATCTTTGATGAAGTATACATCTTTTAAATACCTTAAATATGCTATGTAAGGGGGCATTGAGAATAATCACTGTTAAAAAGCACCGTGTCTACACATCCAATAAAAGTTTACCAGACAAATACTTGATGCCTTAACACTCATGTGAAGTACCAACTTTGAATAACCTGGAGTTTTGCATCATTTGAGTGTATATCAAGCTATATAAGTATTAAATATACTCATACTTCTACTAAACCCATTTTAGGAAGCCAAATGAAGCTGTTCCAAAGCAGACTTACTAAGGAGTTCTAATCCACTTAGTGTAAAGTTCCAGGCTCTGCAATCAGTCATATAACATTACTTTTACTTATTTAGAATTATACCTTTCATACTAAGTAATTACAAAATTATTTCCTTTTATTATAAATAATCCTATCCTTTATCATTGTGATAAAATGTCCTAGCATCATTAAATATGTGTTGGTATCTTGGAGACGCCAAAAAGCACATAGCACAGTGCCTGATGCACAGGCTATGCTCAATGAATGTTACTTAAATTTATTTTTCACAGCATCTATTTCCATTTATGTAGTAGCTGCAAATGCTTTCAGAAGTCTCAAAATTCAAATTACCATATTTTTTTACATTTTGTCATATGCTATAAATTAAACATAACCATAGATATAAAAATAATGAAAGTAACTGTGTATTCAAACAATTTAGGCACTTGAGGGTATTAAGTTCAGGTTTTTCAAGAATTAAAATACTTTAAATAAAATGTCCTCAGAGAAGGACACCAAAGCCCAGGGAATTCACATTTATTTTCTCTTCTATTTCTCTCACAAGCAAAAAAAACTATGCTTCAATATTTATAAGACTAAGAATAATGGATGTGCATAATATTGCTTTAACATACACTTTTGCCTTTTAAGACCAGTTTAAACTCTGTGAAAGGCCAAAAACATAGACTTAATTATACAGAAAAAAAAGATGATTTAACTGCAGTGCACATTCAATAGACAAAAATCTAAAGAAAGCTATCCTGCCAGAAACATGTACAGATCAATTCATTACATTGATTTGGAATGAGTTGCACTATAATTTAAGACATAGATTACACAAGACAAATAATAAAGTTCTGTTTCAAAGACATTTTCATTTGATTGTATACTTGACCAGAGAATTTTCAATAAATAGTCATTTTACTAAACTTAATAAGTACCACTGTATGTAAATAATGGGTTTTAATAGAGTAAGGATTAAAAATGTAATAACTAAATTTGAAAAGTATCCCAAAACGAATGTGCTTGAGTTAATCAATTCAACAAACTATTGATGTCTTATTAAGAAACAGTGTTTCTATTTGAAAATTATTTAGTCAACAAAAAACGTGCAGACGATCACAACTTACTTTCTACTTCTAATGTAATGTTGAAGGAAAAATTAAGACTTGGCTCCATCTTTATTTTGGAGGGTGTGGTCCTTGGGACTCAGTAATTACACCTACATCTTTTTGTCCCCCTTAAGTCTCCTGACGACTTGATCTCTTATTTTACTGTGGTTTAGATGTTTTTCCAATTTTTTATTTACAGTCTTAAAAGGTAGAGACAATAAAATTTGCAACTACACAGGGCACTTCTCAAATAGCACAGAATGTGGAGTTCAGAAAGATTCATCATAATTTAATAACACATCAAACAAATGTGAATTGTAGGTCAGTCAGGTAATTAGAGAAATGGCTAGCCTAAATGATTCTTGGGAAAAGAATATCATTATTTTCTTTCTGTCTGTCTTTCCTTTCCTTTCCTTCCCTCCCCTCCACTTCCCTACCCTTACCTTAGCTTTCCTTCTCCTCCCCTCCCCTCCCCTCCCCTTCTTCCCCTCCCTTACCCTCCTTTCCCTTTCCTTTCCTTTCCTTTCCTTTCCTTTCCTAAAAAGAAAGACAAGGCCTAGTGAATTCAGTGTCCTAAGAAATTGATGATGTAAAGCAATAATTTCCATCTGCATCCTTCTTGAGGTGGCAGAGATCAAGTCAGACTATAACAAGGTCTTTTTTATGTCACTAAGTCTTTCCTTCATCTCAGTCTCTTCTGGAGCTCAGTTCCCTTCATCCAAGCAATGACACCATTAAACTGCGCAACCTCAAAATCTTTTTCTTATTTTAATTGCTCCAAGATCCTTATAAGTCAAATAAACACATTAATAACAGAAATCAACCTGCTATCTGTTAATAACAGACCAATTTCATCTGTAAGTGATACACAGACATATAAACATAAAAATTTGTCTAAGTCACATGTAAGTTATTGAAAACCAATGTAGAGCTGTCAAAGTCCTCACAATATGAAATAGATTGGGAGGGCATCCTCAAAAACTTTCACTATGTTAGTCAAACAAACAAAAACATTAAAAATCAAGTAGAAAATGCAATGAAAATAAAATGGCCTTCTTATCTAGTTTCCTGAAAATGGAAGGAGACAGAATTGTAACAGAAACTGTGGTTTATGCAACAGATAACTAAAGACTTTTTAGTTACTCTAATAAATGTCAAGAACAGTTTAAATGTTCCAAAAATTGTTACCCTGTTGAACCCAGTAGTTTTGTTTTAAAGTAGCTTTACTGAACTTTGCCATAAATTTTCAAAACAACTACCATTCATCAATAGAAATGCTGTGACATTTCTCCTATAAATTTTAACAGGATTTAAGCTGCCTAATGTTTCTAATTTAAAGTGTTCTCTTTTTCTTTCTCATTATAAATAGGCAAGGAAAGGGGTAAAACAACACATGTAATCTCTATTACTTGAGCCACAATTGTATCAAGATTCAGTGTCTAAAATTTCAATTTAAAATACATTTCCTCAACAATTTCCAACTTATTTCTAAGGTAATTCTAAAATAAATTTAATTAGAGACAAATAGGCATCTTTATCCAAATATTCGTTGCTAATAGCACACAGGTTTAAAAGACAACGCCAGTTCAGACTGGATACCAGATGCACAACCTTAGCTATCACTGCCACCTGCTGTTGGCTAGAAATAATTTTCCAGCATCTAGTAACAGAAATAGGAAGTTGAGCGGGTAAGGAGGTGGGGAGGACTTGGTGGGAATTGACGGAAGGGAAAGTCATGGTCAAAATACATTGTATGAAGTCTTTTTAAAATAAAAAATTAAGAAAATAAACAATGAAAATAGTGCAAACACGTTGTCTAGAAAACAAACATCAAAATTATGACAAAGGCGTTTTCTGAGCAAGCTGCTGACAGGCTTTTTCCCGGCAAAGGTACAGTTATACCTCTGCTGCAGCAGGAGACTGAAAGGACTTTTAATCCTTTGTGCTGAGCACATTTTATTTGGTATTTTGATTTTTAACAAGCATGTTTTAATAAGACAAATAAAAGGAGTGGGACAGTACAGAGGAGGCGAGACACGGCAACAACAAAGGCAGTAGGTTCTTTGGGAAGAACTGACCAATTTCCGTCGAGGAAATAATGTTTAATATACACAAGACAATATAAGGATACATGAAGAGATGCATTTAAATGATCAAAACTGATAAATCCGGTTGATGAAGATTTGGGAACTCATTGTTCCAACCTGTTTTGTCTTTCTTCGGCTTAGACAAGCTTCTAAAGAAAAGGTTGATGTGACAGGAAAATATAAATCACACTTTGAATTGCTTTATTATTGCAGCTATGAGGCATCCAGAAAGAGATTACAGGCTAGGAGGTCATTGGATGGACATCGCCTGTGGTTGTGATATGCAGGCATTACGGGGTTAGAGTTCACCTGGGGTAGATCACGCCCTCGTAATCATCTTTGCCTCTCAAGATTTAAAACACCACATGAAATTGGTGAGGTTGGTTAATATCTGGGTCTTTGATTCAATTCCATTGGCCAACATCTCTGTTTTTATGACAATACCAAGCTGTTTTCATTACTGTAGCTCTGTAATAGAGTTTGAAGTCGGGGTTGGTAATGCCTCCGGAGGTTCCTTTTTGTATAGGATTGTTTTGGCTATCCTGGGCTTTTTGCTTTTCCGTATAAAGTTAGTTATTATTCTCTGAAGGTCTATGAAGAATTTTGTTGGGATTTTGATGGGGATTGCATTGAATCTATACATTGCCTTTGGTAGAATTGCCATTTTTACTATATTGATCCTACCAATCCAGGAGCATGGGAGATCCTTCCATTTTCTGGTATCCTCTTCAATTTCTTTCTTCAAGGCCTTAAAGTTCTATGAACACCTCATATTTGACAAAGAAGCTAAAATTATACAATGGAAGAAAGAAAGCATGTTTAACAAATGGTGCTGGCATAACTGGATGTCAACCTGTAGGAGAATAAAAATAGACCCTAATCTATCACCATGCACAAAAATCAAGTCCAAATGGATTAAAGACCTGAATAAAA
>PVIU01004592.1:8652-124718 GCA_004026605.1 Ondatra zibethicus
GAGAGAGAGAGAGAGAGAGAGAACAATGACTTCTAACATGGCTAAATGAGGTGAGAATATATTGCAGGGTTTTGCTGATATCTGCATCCTTTACAAAGTCCAGTTTTGGAATAGTTGAGAAAATGGTCAATGTTATTTTTAGGTGTTGTTTTCCTAGAGATTTTTAAGAGCAAATATGATACTTTGGGTTATTTCTAGATCGGTGGAATGTCGGAACTTATGGACTGAGAAACGCTTGTTATAGACTAGTGACCCACAAAGGGAGTGTAGACTTCAGCCCACGCAGGCTTTGCGTTCTGTCCACTGTGGGGAATAAAGCTTTCCACACAAGCACGTGGCCCGTGTGTTTTATGATGCCTTTCTCAGGAGTTGTGTTCAACAACCTTAATTTTGCTGAAATCCTTTTCTTTCTTCCTCTTGAAAAATAAATTCCAAAATGTTTCCTGTATCACTCATCATGAAGAAATGTGTTCCCTTTTCATGATTGGCAGCTTGCATCAGCAAAAAGAGCATCCTGTATCACTGTTTTGTGTATCATGCTCATTTTACAAGGCTTCATCCCAAACGTCAAGCTATGTAATTGATTATTTGCCTGCTTATTAACGACCTAACTGCTATCCTTTCTTTAATAAAAGCTAATGGGGTTGGTGTGGTGGTGTGTGCCTGCAATCCCAGCAGTCTGTGGACTTAGACTGGAGCACCGTGCAGTCGAGATCAGTGTAGGCTACTTGGTGAGTTCAAGATCAACCTGAGCCACAAAGCAAGAGCCTATCTCACATGAGTAAAGGAGAAGATTGTGCGAGTATGTGTGTGTGGGGGGGTGTACAACAAACAAACAAGAAATGAATGAATTGGAAATGGGTCTGTGAAGAAAGACTGTCTGCCTGGCCTGCCCATGGCATCACATTTTCTTTAGGTTCTAGACGTTTGGGCTTTTTTAGCTAGCACTTACTGCTTGAGCAGTCAGCTTACACTGCTCTTTCTTACAGCACTCCCTGCCTCTCACCAACTTCTTCACTGAGTTACGGAACACAGTATGCCTATATCCTCCGAAGTCCCTAGATGAAGCTGCTTCCCACCCACTTGTTCCCAGGCACCAACCTTCTCCCCACTACCACCCTAACCCTGCACAGGTCCTCTGAACAGATTAACTTGCAGCATGGGCTATGATGATTATTATTGTCAATTTGATGGGACCTAGGATCACCCCTGGAGATAAATCTCTGAGCATGTCTGTGAGGAAGTTTCTAGATTGGGTGAATTGAGGCTAGAAAACTACTTTGAATACGGACAGCGCCATTCCATGTGGGACCTCAGGGAAACTCTGAGGGGCCTGAGAGACCCATGGAGGCCCAGGGGCAACCAGCACTGAGGGCAGGGAAGTGTGCAGTGGCCTGGTGCTTGCGTGGATCCTGCCCTGGAATGCCCTGCAGAGCTGCAAGATCTCTCTGACTCTGGGCAACAACAGGATATCTGAGAGGAGCCTCAGCAATGGTCCAGTATTTATGATGCTTCAAAAACCAGAAACCTTGAACCAGACCAATGACTCATTGGAATAAGTATTTGCATGTAAAGCTGTTTGAGCAAAAAAATATATACTGTACAACACACAACAGTTTGCAAAGCTACTTTGATGAACAAATGTATGTTGGAGAAGGGGGAAGGATATTGGAGCAGGGTAGCGGGTGCACAGAGAGAGGCAGAATTAGAGACACAATGGCAACAACAGGTGTGTAGCATGGCTGCGGTGACTGAGGGACTGTGTTATGCCGAGTAGGCTGAGGGTGGTGTGCAGCAGCTTGTGCTTGCACAGGGCAGGCTCTGCCCCCAAACTTGCTGCTCAGCTGCATAATCACCCTAGCTCTGGGCAACTGCAGGGTGTTCGAGATGGAGATAGATTCATTTGCTGGACTGGGCCTCCTCGAAAGACCTTCATAGTCTGTGCTGCCACAGAGACCATGGCGATGTCCGTGGTCTATTTTACCATGGAGAACCTATAGCTATATGTGGCCTGGGCTGTTGCCTGAGGCCCTGTTGATGCCTGTGATCCATGCTGCCACCTGAGGCCATGTCAGTTGTCTGTGGTCAGTGTAACCACCAGAAGCCATGCGGATGTCCATGGACAGTCTGTGCTCCTGATTGAGGCCCATGTTGATGTCTATGGTCTGTGCTGCCACTGAGGACCATGTTAATATCCATGTTCCCTGTTGCTGCTGGAGGCCATGAGGATGTCCATAGTCTGTGCTTTGGTCGAGGACCTTATTGATGTTTGTTGTCTACGCTGCTGCTGGTGGCCACGGTGAGATCTGTAGTCCATGCAGCCACCAGAGGCTGTGTGGTTTTCCATGGTCTGTGCTCCTACTGGAGGCTATGTTGATGTCCATGGTCCATGCTGTCACCAGAAACCATGTGGAAGTCCATGATCCGTGCTACCACTGTTTGTTACAGGCAAGGAAACTTCTTTTACAATGGTATCTGTGACTGCAGACTCACAATTTAGAGTGAGAGCCATTGAAGGCTTCTGTGACAACCCCTGCCACTCCCACCAAAGGAAACAGTCTGGACAGGAAACCATTGAAGAGAGCCCTTAAAATTGTGATAGGGATGCTGAAGTGTAGCTCCTTACAGTTGATAGCTTCTGGCAGGGTGGGTGGGGAAGGCTCAGTTTTCTTTAAGGGACTGAACACTGGGAGTGTGAGCATGTGTGAGCAACACAAATTGGACTTGGTGTACTTTTTTCTTCTTTTGTTGTGGGGTTGGGGGGATGACAAAGGGTGGATCAGGGTGCATTGTGTGAAATTCCCAAATAATCAATAAAAATATCATGTTGGAAAGAGAGAGAGAAGCAAGCTTAGCACCAGCATTTCTCTCTCCCTCTGCTTCCTGATTGTAGATGCCACGTGACCAGCCGCCTCACACTCCTGCAGTTGGGCTACCTTAAACCTTCAAACTGTGAGCCAAACAAGCCCTCTGTCCTAAGCCACTCTTGCCAGAGCAATGAGGAAACAACAGAGGCAGCATTCAAGGGGACAACACGCCCAACAGCCAATGGCCTTAAGAAGACCTAGCTAATGCCGTTTCTGCTCTGCCAGCAACCTTGAGCCATAGATACAAGACACCCAGATTTTCTGAGCCAGTCTGTGAGGAAGTGTAAGACAGCTGCCAGGAAAGGCCCAAATGAGTGTATGACTGGGGCTCCAAATTCAGCCACATGCCACCCCACCTCCCCAAGCCATCATCACATAGAACATTAGCAAACCAGGTGGGTTGGTGTGGGAAAGTAATCAGGGGTCCCTTCTGCTAGTCGTCTGCATAGCCTCTCTTCCTTGCTAAAGACTACTCTGCTTCTAGCCTGGGCTGGCCTCCCTTTTCAATGACTCAGCCCCATTTGTCAAGCCTGGTCTTGAATGCTATCTCTTCTCATAAAGCCATTGTGGAATTTTGCTTCTTGCTGTGGCAAACTATCTGATGGGAAGGAAGGATTTATTTTGGCTTAGGTTCCAGGTGGTTCCTGACATTGTGGGCTGGAGAGAGCAACGCTATTGCTCTCAAGGTGGGGCTAGGAGGGGAGGCATGGGAATGCCCACATCCACTGATTTTCTCATTCCCTGTGGGATGGTGCCTGCTCCACTCAGGGTAGCTCTTCCCTCTCTGGAAACACTTCACAGACACTCAGAGGCCTGTCTCCCAGGGCATTCTAAGTTCTTTTTATATGTATTATTTATTAACACACAGCATGCAACAGGCACACAAGTGGAGGCCAGAAGACAAGCTCACCATGTGGGCATGGGCAGCGTGGGCACAGAACACAATCATCAGACTAGGAGGCAGGTGCCTTTTCCTGCTCAACATTTTGCTGGCCCCTGGAACATTCTAAATCCAACCAAGTTGACAATGAAAGATTGTCACACCATTTTTTTTTTTTTTTTTTGGTGGTGGTGGCAGTAGGATGGAGGATGGGGACAGCATTGGAGAGATGGCTTAGTACTTTCAAGTGCTGGTTTGTTCTCCAAGAGGACGTGGGTTCAGTTCACAGTATCTACAAGGCCATTCAATCCCAAGGAAACTGAAGCCCTTTCCGGGCCTCCAAGAGCACACAGTTGGAGCACAGACATACAGGCAAAACACCCCCTACAAACTAGAGTTGTGGTGTGTGTGTGTGTGTTTACAAACTACATATTTAAAGCCTGTGTCAAGCTTTGGTCTGCCTACCCCCTGTCACATAAGACTGTTTTTTAGATGGCATAGCTGCAGATGGTAGAGTTTCCACTTCTCTGAGTCCCTAGGTGAGCTTGGGGCCAGAGTCAGCTACCATTGAATGATGGGTCTGGAACACTGAGAAGGCCCGTGGGCTAAAACATGTTCTCTAGCATTCTGCTTTGGGGAGTGCAGGAGCCTTTCAGAGACAGGGCCTGGGGTCTTCAGGCTGTTGGGGCATGCTCTTAAAGGGGGATTATGAACCCTTAATCTCTCTGTCCTTCTCATTCTCACTTTCTGGCCATGAGGTAAATACATTTCCTCCCTCATCTGCTTCTTCCAGGGGGCCTTGCCAAAGGCTTCAAAGCAACAGGGCCAAGAAATCATGGACTGAGGACTCTAAAATATGACCCCAAACACACATTTTTAAATTTTATTATCACAAACATTTGTAATAGTGACAGAAAGCTAACATGAGTCACAGACTTTTGGCATATGTAACGTGACCTAGAACAAAAGTTGTATAACCTAGCCTATCCTGACTAATGGAAGGCCAACACCCTTCCAATAAACTTTTTGCCTAAATTATAGACAATATTTTTGCACTTAATGACTTAATTATACTCTATCAGCACTCAGTAATTTCCATCTTATTCTACTTACTAATCTCCTTTCAGCAGTTTCAAGCAACTTGACTGTAAAGACTAGTTTTAAAAGTTCTTATTGCATTAATTTATTTTGTGTATGTGGGAGGGGATTGGTGAGTATGTGCCATGACCCAGACATGGAGGTCAGAGCACAGCCTGAGTCACCAGCAGGAGCCAGTTCCTTCCTTCTATGATGTGGGTACAGGTGCCCAAACTTGGGTCATCAGACTTGGCAGCAAGCACCTTTTACTGTTGGCTATCTTAGACTGTTAAAAGTTTGTCTCTGCAGGACTGAACACTTGCCGTAGTGTGCTTGTCTAATAGGAACAAAGTCCAGAGTTGATCCCCAGCATAGTATATATGTATATGTATATATACACACATATATATAAAATATTATATACATATATATGTATATACCTTGCTGTGTGCTTCTAAAGCTCTTGATGAATGCTAGGATGAGTGCCAAAAGTGAATGAAAATGAAAACTTCAATGAGTCAACTCGATACTTTCTTTTCAACTGTGGTTTCCTCATCTATTTTCAAGTGAGTTCTAAGTAAAAGAGACTGAAAAACACGGTTTGACTTCCGTCTTTGGGAAGATGAGGGCCACATGTGTAATACGTGTTAGAATCATACTGTCACTGTAATTCCAGTCACGCTCCAGGGAACCCCTATTTCATGATGATAGTGGCGTGTGTCTATGAGGTCAATCATCTTACAGTTCATATCTCTGCTACAGGGAGCCCACCAGACATGACCACTCTGACACAGTTTATAGCCTAGCCAACTGAAAGTCTTTATTCCAGCCGGCTGGGACCACGCTCAAGTACTTGGGTCCTAAGTGTAGAACAGAGTGTCCAGAACACAGGGTTTTTGAAGGCAGAAACCACGTCCTGGTATCTTGCTTGACAGCTGCAGTGGGGGCTTCTCATAAGAAGCAATTTGACAGATAAGCGGTTAGCTGGAGGGGTTCTGCACAGGCAAGCAATTTAACAGAAGCTAAGATAACTTAGCTGGGGGCATCTTGACCTTGGGTTCCCAGAATAGAGCTGGGTAATTTTCCACGGGATTCTCCATCAAGGAGATCAAATTCTAGCTAAACCTGAAATGGCCTCAGCAAGAATACAAGATGCAGGAACTTCTACACTCTCTTGTCCTATCATACTTCAAAAAACGTCATTAGGCCCCAAAGAGTAAAGATGTTTGAAATATTAAAACAGTGTTGCTCACCAGCTCCTAACCTTTGACAAACATCTTTTCACCCCTCATGCCCCGCCCACTCCATCCCACCCCTGGGCTGGTGGTTTCCAACATCTTACTGGAGACAAAAGGAACAGGAATGATCTGGAAATTTGGAAAGAATTGTCTGCTGTTCCCAGAGGAATGAATCACCTTCAAATCAGACAAAAGGGCCCCTAGAGGCTGCTGGAGCCTGAATTGCACGGCAAGGAGCCCACTCCTCACTTGCCTTCATTCTAAAAGCAGTGAGTGTGGAGATTGTCCCCCAGTGAGAGAGTGACACAAGAGATAGCATGGGGCAGGGTGGGAAGGAGTTAATGCGGGGTGGGGGTTGATCACGCTGGTATGTCTCATTGTACCTCTTCTCTTTGCAGATATAGAGAGGGGACTCCAGCTGCCCTGACAGTGTAGACTCCCAGCTCCCAGGTGGATCTCTGACTGCGCCTAGAAGGTTAACTGTAGATAGAAGGGAGGCACAGTAAAGCCTCCCTGGAGGGCGATCTGGGACTTTGATTAGCTTGCTCTGAATTCAGTTTTTCATCAGTGTTGGCTGAGACACTGGGAAATCATTATCACCTGGCATCTTATCTGGAAATAAAGTCTCTGCCTTTTCAGAAAGCAGTCAGAAATAGTTAAGAATGCGGAAGTAGGCCAAGCTGAGGGCTGAGGAGAGCAAACAGGTGAGGCAGGACACTTTACTGACTTTAGCCTTTCTGTTTAACCACACAGGCTACATGGAGTTAAAAGAATGTAATTAGCTGGGCATCCATAGTCCCAGCTGCTCCAGAGGTTTCTATTATGTTAATTTGGTGTCCGTGTATGCATGTGTGTGGACATGAGCCCACGGCCCAGATGTGGAGACCAGAGGACAGTTTGCAGAGCTGGCTCTCTCCTTGCACCATATGGGTCCTAAGAATTGATTGCAGGCTTCTTGGCAAGCACCTTTACCTGCTGAGCTTTCTTGCCAGATATTTTTTTACTTTAGGTAAGGTCTCACTAAATTGCTTGGGCTGGCCTAGAATTCACTCTGTAGTCATGATTTTCTTTTTTAGACTATTTTAATATGCCTGGCTAGGCTTTTTGTTTGTTTGTTTAATTCAGTAACTAAACAAATTCAAAGGAATCCAAGGCTATCAGCCAACACCAGCAGATAGAAGTGGAGGAGTCACTACATCAGACCTGCTAGAGGGAGCTCAGCTCTGTGATCAACTAAGACTCCACCCACCACTGGCCACCCAGGACCTACTGAATGAGGTACCAACCAGGCTTCGGTTACACACAATGCCACAGCACAGTGGCAGCCTCAAGATACATCAGGCTAACATCTTAGAAGCGCGGTGAGGGCCCCCAAGACTAACTTTTCCTAAGATTCTGATCTAAAGTCAGCTAACAGTCAGACCTGGAGTGACAGACTTTAGAGACAATGTAAATGGTTCAACTGTCTTCAGGACAGTTGGCAGTGCTCACCAAGAGCCCAGATGTGTGTGCATCCTTCAACCCCATACTTCTACTTCTGGGCATCTGAGTAAGCAGAGATGTCCTCAAGTAGTTAATGTGCACAGAAGGCAGCTTAGACTTCACAGTGTCGGGGAACATCCACTTGTCAGCAAGGGCTTAAAAAGAGTGATGGTAGCAAATGATAATTCTGCCAAGATTAGGTAGCCTAAATATCATGTTTTCAGAGATCATTTAGTGCCAGAAAAAAACATAATGCAGCATCATATTTAAAGAGAGGACAAAGATTAGAACTAGGGTTAGGGACACATATCTGTAATCCCAGCTACTCAGGGGTTTAAAAAAGAAGTTCAAGGTCTAGTTGGATCTGAAAATACCTTTAATACTAGTACTTGGGAGGCAGGCAAGAGTTCTCTGTGAGTTTGAGGCCAGCCTAGTCTACACAGCAAGTCTACATACAAGCAGGACAGCCAAGACTATATAGAGAGATCCTGTTTCAAAACAAAACAAACAGCAAATAATCAACTAAAATCTTGAGTCGGGCTGAAGAGATATCACACCCCTCATTTTTTTCTTGCATCTCACCAATCTTTCATAGATAGTAACCCTAATGCATGCATCCTTTTGTCTTGTGGTTTTATGTTTGCGTGTATGTGCACATGTGTGTCCTTGTGAGTGGCCACATGTGTGTGCAAAGGTCAGAGGATATTTTGGAGCAATCAGTTCTCTCCTTCCACCGTGTGGGTCACAGTGATCAAAATCGGGTCTCACTACTCTCTCTTCCTCCTTCTATGCTTTCAGGACTCACATGTGAAGGTGCTTATGAGTCTGAGTTAGCTCATTCCTTTTAAGGTCACAGGATCTTGGCACGGGTATATTTTGCTTTTTCATTTCCTTGTCAGTGGATGTGTAGGCTGTTCCCATCTTTCCTCTCTTGCAGCAATCTTCTTGGCACGCAAGTGGGATTCTCCAGCTGAGTTCCAACAAGTCGAATTGCTGGATGAGCTCTTGCAACGTCAGAGACACCAAACTGTCCTCTGTGGTGGCTAGGATGCTTCTATCTCAGCATGTGACCGCAAAATGTTGGTCTCTTCTTATTCTTGGCAACAGTTCACCACTTTTATGGGTAAAAATTTATCTTTTTTTGTTTTTATTTTCAATGAGAGTAAGGTTGAATATTTCCCAATATCTTTTTTAAAAAAGATTTATTTATTTTACATATATGGGTATTTTGCCTGCATGTACATTTGCACAATAGAAGAGGGCCTTGGGTCCAATGGGACTACAGTTACGGATGGTTGTGAGCCACCACGTGAGTGCTGGGAATTGAACTCAGGACCTCTGGAAGAGCAGCCAGTGCTCTCATCCATGGAGCCATCTCTCCAGGCTGCTCCACACCTCGTTACACCAGTGTACTGGTCAGGGTTCTCTAGAAAAACAGAACGGACAGAATGAGTATATGTATTTACACACACGCATTCATATATATGGCACTTATTAAAGTGCCTTCCAGGCTGTGGTCCAGCTAGTCCAACAAAAAGTCCAAGAATCCAACAGTTGTTCAGTCCACGAGGCTGGATGTCTCAGTAGGTGCCAGCAAATTGAGAGCAAGGGTAAGCAGCAAAGAGCAAAAGCTTCCTTCTCCCATGTCCTGGGAGGTGGTGTGGGAAGGTGTGGTCCAGATTAAAGGTGGATCTTCCCACCTCAAAAAATCTGGATTGAAGGTGTGCGTCTTCTCACTTCAAATAATTAAGAAAAATCCCTCACAGGTGCATCCATATTCAGCTACTTGGGTTTTAGTTAATTCCAGGTACAGTCAAGTTTGCAACCAAGAATAGCCATCACAACCAGAAAATGAGACTTTTGCATTTGTGTTTTGATAGAGTTGTGCTGGAGGTGGAGAGAAGCTCGGTGGTTAGGAGCATGCTCAGCTCTTGCAGAGGCCCTGTGTTTGGTTCCATATATATCCCAAGATAATTAGCCTCATAGAATGTATTACATAGCTGTTTCTATCTTCATTTTCTTGTGCAACTTGCTTACTAGAGTCCCCATCTGTTCTCTCCTCCACCTCCCCTCCCCTTCCACACCTTCTCTTCTTCTTTCCCATCCCCTCTCTTCTCTTCTCCCTGCCCCACTCAGTTCTTCTCTTTTTCTTTCCTTGTGGCTGAGTCCTCAGACTTTGGCCTGGGCACTCTGGGATCTGGAGCAAATCCATTCTTATTATTTTAATGTCATTGATAATTACTGCTCTACTTTTTTTCTCTAGCCAAGTTTTAGAATTTGTGTTCTTATCAAGAAAGTATCTCTTTAACGTTTCAAAAACTTTTCACCACAAAGTTGTTCATGCTGAGCCAGGTATGGTGGTGCAAGCCTGTATCCCAGCCCCAGCAGGTGGACGGCAGAAGGATCCCAAATATCATGATATGATTATAGCCAGTCCTGGTCGGGTGAAAATCTGCCCTTTCCTAGCCAAGTTCTCCATCTGCCTCTTACCTTTCTCAGAGTGTCACTGTGTCTGCTGTGTCCCCTTTGCCATTAATCATATTTTGTCCCATTTTCTTTTCTTTTTTTTTTTCTTTTTTCTTTTTTTTTCTTTCTTTCTTTCTTTTTTTTTTTTTTTGGTTTTTCGAGACAGGGTTTCTCTGTGGCTTTGGAGCCTGTCCTGGGACTCGCTCTGTAGCCCAGGCTGGTCTCGAACTCACAAAGATTCACCTGCCTCTGCCTCCCGAGTACTGGGATTAAAGGCGTGCGCCACCACCGCCCGGCTTGTCCCATTTTCTTGATCCACCTTATTTCACAGGTTTGTAACAGAGCACCAGCTTTTGGTTTCTATAACTTCATTTTGTACCATTTCTGCTTTTTTATTATTATACCCTTCCTTCTGCTTTCTCTGTGTTTATTTAGCTGACATTTTCCTGCTGCTTCACTGAGTAGCTTATCTCTGTGATGAAGGCCATTAGCAAGAGCTCCCTCCTAATGTCTGTTGGATTCAGTCCAGCAGTCTTGCTATGCCAGCTTTCGCACTCAGTCCCTGCGGATTCTGTTCCTCGGGTCTGAAGGCTGCTTTGCCGTCCTAGCTTTAGACACTCACTTCTGAGTATTTTGCAATCACAAGCCTGCTTTTCTTGTTAACTTGCATGTAATTTTCAGTTTTCAGACAGGTTATTTTTCTTTTCAAAAAAATGTATAACAAAAATATTTATCATCCAAACAGGCCACAAAGGTGAATACAACAAACACCTGTGGGTACATTTGCCATGAGCATCACTTCTCTTCAGAAAGAAAACGCAAATGTATACTTACAATTTTTAATTTTATTTTTTTGCAAATAGGTGCTTACAGTAAAAAAGAAAAAAGAAAAAAAATCGCCTGACTTCCTGGCCCCTTCCTCAGAAGCAGCTGCAGTAACGGATTTTGGGCACGGTTTGTGCATGGGCTTCTGGCCTGGCATGTTGTTGACTTCTAGTCTCACTGAGCTGTGGTTCGTTGAGTGTGATCTGAAGATTCTCTGGAAGTTGCCAAAGCTTTGAGGTCCAACATACAGTCAGCTTCTGTACCTGTTCCAGGAATAACTGAAAAGAACACATCAAAGCTCCTTCTCTACACTACAAGGTTAAGCTCATAATTTCTCTGATCCCTTCTAGAGCATTGAGGCAAATGACCCACCTGACCGGAAATTTCCTCTTCAGCTCAGGCCTTGACTACCCTTCTCAGTGTCATTTGTCTTGCACAGCACTTTTGTGTGGGCAAAGCTCTCTCACATTTTAGACTCAACGTTTCCTGGGAGTGTTTGAGCAGCAAGGCGGTCATAGAGTGGATAGTTCAATGCTTGGTATATAAAAAATGATATACCAACTTTGAGTCTTCGTTACTGGGGTGACAGGTCTATTCTCCCTGGTGGATCTCGGTCATTTCTCAATATCTGTTCCTACGGAAAGGTCTTGTTTGTGGGCTCAAGAGGGACACTGAAACAAAATGTTGGGAGTATGATGTTTATTAGAAGTGTTACTAATGCCATAGACAGGCAGACGACAGCATGGAGCGGGCTGTGAAAGGAGGAATCAAGAGCCCACATAGCAGAAACAGGAGGAATACTTTCATGCGGATGCGGATGGTTTCACAGTGTAAGCCTGCAGCCTCCCTTTCTGACTCCAAGACCAACACTCTGTTCGATGTAAGCTCAGTTCCCCGGCACTGAAAGACTGTTGGAGATTCACAGACCACGTCTCTGAAGCTACCTGTCTCTGTGAGAGGTAGACATTGCGACTGGATTCCAATACTACATTCTTAGGCCCACTGTACCAGTTCACCACTCTGAGCCCTCGGGCTGACTTGCCTTCCTCATCCTCATCTGCCGGAATGCGTCAGGGGTTGAATGTGAATATCCAGCATCCTTCTGGTTTCTGCCATCACCATGGAGTATCACCTCAAAGCAGCGCCCTGTTGGAGCTTTAGATATCGGAGCAAGCTGCGCAAGCCCAACCAAAGGCCGCTGTGAGATGAATCTGTATTAGCTTTTCCTCTGAGATGGAGCGTGGTTCAGCTAACCATCACACCTGCAGTTGGGGTGCCAACCTTAGGCTCTCTTTGGAACTCATCTTGACGTATGTTCCAAATCTTTTGGCTCCATCCTCTCACCTGTCCCCCTCAGCGCTTCCTCAGCTCCTACTAAGCAGAAGAATACTCCTCTATAGAGAAGATACAAAGTCAACGCTGTGGCGTCAGGCTGTTCACCTCCCGTTTCAGAGACAGTTTATATAAGCTTTTTTTTTTTTTTTTTTTTGGCAGTAATGATAGTTTACAGTTACCAAAGCTTTACCCTACCCCCAGTGGTCCACAGTTCATCTTCACAACCCTGCCTGTCCACAGTCTGACACTATTAGTCTTCCTTTACAGATGGGCAAGCTGAGGCCAGGGGTTGATTGAGTGCTTTGCTGGAGAGTGCAGAGATTTGGGGCTCAAGACCCAGGATTTGACCCTGGCCTTCCACCTCCAGAGATCAAGCTTTTAGCAACCTCTGTGCTATTAGTCAACCTACTTAGTTGAAGACCTCTCCAAAGGTTAAGGAGCTGTCCAAGACTCCAGGATGGATGAGAGGCAGACCAAGAATGTGCTTTCAGAGATTTGACTATGCACTCTGTGCAGCTGCATCATTAGTCACTTTTCCTGGGCAACGGTGCATTTCCAGCTTGAGAGTCGGGCGTGGAATGTATGCAAAGGAAATGCCTTTAGCGGTCAACTGGAGAGACTTCAAAGAAATGACTCCTTTTGGTAATTTCATCAGGTCTCACAATTCTTAGGGGAGCGTGGCTAGGGCTTAACCAGCACCATGCCACACTTCTCGGCTGCTCTCCTAGCTCCTGCAGTCATCAGTTCTTTGAAAGCTCGTGAACACTTCCGTATTCAGGACTTTTATTTGTGTGTGTTCGTGTGCGTGATGTGGAGGCCAGAGGTCAACTTTAGATGTGGTTCCTCAGATGCCCTACACTTTGTTTCTCTCTTTCTTTTCTTCTTTTTTTGGTTTTTCGAGAGGTTTCACAGTAGCTATGGAGCTGGTCCTGGACCTCGCTCTGTAGACTAGGCTGGTCTCGAACTCCCACTTTGTTTTTTGAGATACACTGCCTGCCCAGTAAGCACTTTACAGACAAGAGTTATGTAACCGACTGTTATTAACCTCATTTAGCAGCTCCACGAATGGCCAACGCTCAACTAGTAACACCAGAGCCAAGTTTCTAGCTCAGGCTACAGGAAAACAAAACCCACATTCTTCCTCTCCAGTTTAAAGCCAGCATTTTTAACCCACAAGACAACGTGGGCTCTCCTCCGCCGAGCTGGCAGCGGGGGCGGCGGAAGCCGTTCCGGGAAGTACAGAAGCAGCCCGGGAAACTTCGTAGATTGGGACTCAACCCACAGCTGCTGAGGCGCCATAGCAACGGGGAGGGCGGGAAGCCGGAAGTTCTCCCCTGGTGGGCGAGAGAGCGTGCGGAACTCACCAATAGGCGTTCCCTATTGCAGCTTTCCCCGCCTCAGAGGCGGGCCCCAAGAGAGACTTCCGGCGTGACCGCTACTGGTCGGCTTCCGGGCGTGCGGTGCGTATGAAGGCCGCGGGGCGCTGCGGGGACCCAAGCGGGCGTCGGTGGGGCGACGGGAGGACCGCAGTGGGGTCTGCGGGGCGTACGAGAGCGGTGGTCGGCGATGACGGGGATATTGAGGCCCGCAAAGGGCACGGATTGGGACCTAGCTCCGTAACAAGTTATTTGTTTATTTCTAATTTAATTTTTTTTTAAAAAATTGACTTTTTGAAACATGGTCCCGCCATGTAGCCTAGGCTGATCTGGAACTCGTGTAGCTCCTGCCTCTGTCTCTTAATGGGCCAGGCGCAGAAAGTGCGCCTGACAGTCACTGTCAGGTGATAGCCGCATGTACCACTCTGTCCAAAACGACCACCCCAGCCTCGTGCCTGCCCCCCACTGTCCCTTTTGTTTTGTTTGTGGAGCCGGTATTTAAAAGTCCGAGGCTAAATGTGTTCAGAATTATCGGTTTGTCAGATTTGGGAAAGCTTTAGGGTTCCTGTGCTCTGTCTTATGTTGCACATAGTACTGGTAACCCCAGATCACACGGCTAACCCAGGCCAAGTTCTCAAACGGAAGACTGGAGAGTATAGATAAGGAACCTAGACCGCAGTTTTACTTATTTGTGATTATGTGTACGATCATGTTTTTCAATACAGAGTTTCTCTGTATAGTCTTGACTGTCCTGGAATTCACTCTAGACCAGGCTACCCCGAACTCAGAGATCCACCAGTCTCTACCTCCTGAGTGCTGGTTTTAACGGTGTGCTCCACTGCTGCCCGGGAATCATGATTTTATTGTTCGTCAAGTTTTTGTTTTTTTAAAATCTACTGGAAGTGGCCTAAGAACAGAGACTGCTTTTGTAGTCCCACCCCCTTCACCACCGTCACCTGTGTCCCTTTGTAGCTTCAGTTCCCTCCTCTGTGAAAATGCCCCTCATGAGGTTCTGGTGAGTTCGAAACCAGGCTGTGCGGTCTGAGTACTAACAGTACCTAGCACAGGCCGCCCATTGGTGCTCAAGCATTGCTTATTGTGTGGACCCTTGGATTTTAAAGTCCTTTGGGTAAGCAGCAAGTATCTATGGTTAATTCTCTCTCCGGTCTTTCTCCTTCGATGGCTGTCATAGCCACACGCAGGCACAGCTCCTGGGCACCTTTCCTACTCCCACTTCTGACCCCCTCCCCCAGGTTACACCATTTGACCTTTCCCTCTGCCACACTTCTCTCTTTGACTGTATTTACATATTTTTTATTATGTTACATGCCTATAAAAGTATCTGAAGAACAAAATAAAAAGTTAGCACCTACATTTGTGCCACCACCAAATTAAGTATACTTTTCCTCCCCCCCCCCACCACCACTGAGTCCTCTCTCCTCAGAGTACTCACTGCTCTGTATGCGGCTTCCTTGCTGTTGGTAGGTCTCACTGATCGTGTATGGGTCCTGTGATGAATACCATTTTCAGTGTTTGGCATCCTGTGTGAATGTGTGACTTGCTCTTTGCATATTGGTATGGTTTTGTGTTGTTGTTTTTTTCTTTTGAGGCAGAGTCTCTCAGTGTCCCTGGCTCACCTGGAAATGGCATTGTAGACCAGACTGGCCTTGAACTCAGAGAGATCCATCTGTCTCTGCCTCACTGCTGGAGTGAAAGGCATGTGCCATTATGTCCAGCTTTCATGCTGATGTGAGTAGCCCTGGTTTCTTCACTGTACTGGAGTCCATGATGTGATTAGAATCCCTTTATATGGCTATTCCTTGGTTGATAGGCATTCATAGTGTTGCCAGAGTTCCATTATGTGATGCCTCTATGGACACATTTCCTGGGGCCGGTATGTATATAAATACAGTGTTCCTGGGGCCATGCAAGCCTGCTGGAATCTACTCCCCCAGAAGTGGACGGAAATAGTAGTCAGGCATTCCATTGCTCTTACCCATCTGAAGCTCCCTTTCCCTCCTGTCCCCTCCCTTTCTTCCTGTTCCTCTCCCTTCCCCTCCTGTTTCCTTCTCTCCTTTAGATTTACTCTATGTATGTGTGTCTGAGTGTGGGTATGTGCATGGTACTCTCAGAGGCCTTGGATCCCCTGAGCTGGACTTACAGGTGGTTGAGAGTGCTGGGAACAGAACTCCAGTCCCCAGCAAGAGCAGGGCATGCTTTTAACCCCTGAGCTGCCTCTCCTTTCTCTTTCCTTTTTGGAAAACAGTCTGTCTCTCTAGCCCACACTGGCCTGATCTCAAACTCGCTCTTCCTCCTGCTAAAGCCGTCTGGATTCTGGGATTCCTGGGTGTTGCTGTAGCGGTGTCAGTGTGGCACTATATTCACTTGCCTGACCATAGTAAGACTGATCAGCTTTTTGTTTTTTTTCCAAGACAGGGTTTCTCTGTAGTTTTGGTGCCTGTTCTGGAACTAGCTCTGTAGACCAGGCTGGCCTCAAACTCACAGAGATCCTCCTGCCTCTGCCTCTGCCTCCCGAGTGCTGGGATTAAAGGCGTGCGCCACCACCTCCGGCTGACTGATAGCTTTTTAATGCACTCTGTGTACACCAGCCTCTTACGCTGTTTCTGTGCTCATTGTCTTCAGTTTGTCCTTGTTCTATCAGCGTTATTAGTGTATTCTAAAGAAGATTCTTGTGGTTATGTGTATTTTAAACACCTTCCAGCCTGTAGCCTCCTCCCCTTCCTTCCCCGCCTTTGGTATTTTTGGTGTGAGTTCTTTAATGAAGTCAGTCAGTAGTGTATTTTATGCTTTGTCCTTTGTGGCTTTTGTATCTTCTAAGAACATCTTTTTCTACTCTTGGATTATATGTTCTCCCAGTGTCATTTAAAGTTCTAAAGTTTTTCCTTTTTTAAAACCATGACCCTGTAGGTTGAGTTTGTATATGGTGTGAGGTAGGGGTTAAATTTTATTTTTCACATATGGCTAATCATTTGCCTCAGCACTGTGTGTGTGTGTGTGTGCGCGCATGTGTGTGTGCATGCGGGCGTGCACAGTGGGGGTATATACCACTGCATGCAGGTGTAAGTCGGAGGTCTACTTTTAGGATTGGTTCTCCTTTCACTGTGTGGGCCTGGGGATCAACTTCAGGTTATCAGACTTGGGCTTGGCAGCAAGCATCCCCACCACTGACTGACTCATCTGTGAGCCCACCATGGCATCTCACAGAAGGTTCGCTTTGGCCTGCGCCCTGTTCTCCAGCATGTTGCGTCTCCATACTCAGCATACCTTCTTCTGAGTTCCCCATTTTCTTCTGCTGGTCTTACTTGTCAATTTTTGTGCCCTTGCCACAGTTTGTTCACTATTCCTGTTTTTATGTCTGGTAGGACTAGTCTTCCCACCTTTGTTCAAAGATATTTGACGTTTTGCCTGTAGTTAGTTTTAGAATCAGCTTGTCAGTCACATTTGGATAATTCACAGAGCCTGCTTGAATTTTGATTGACTTCGTATTGGTTTGGTAGCATTGATCCAGTGTCATTTTGAAGTGGCTTCTTTCCTTTTTATGTTTGCTGCAGTTGTTTTATGTGCCATTTTGTAGATAAAAGACAATTTCTTCAGCACAAGAGTGTAGCTCAGTGGTAGAGAACCTGTCTATCATGAGTGTGGCAATATGTTGGACCTCCAGCATCACACACTTGCATGCATGCATGCATGTAGTTCCCCTGCTTTTCATCTTTGTTAGCTTTTTAGTGTGAATACATTTTATCAACGTGTTTTTTTGTGTGAACTGACTCCATATTTGCTTTTTACCTTTGTTCTGACTCCCACTTTGTTGATTGACATCGTTGCTGGAATGGATTGTTTATGTCTCTTCCTTTCTTTCCTTCTCTCTTGCTCTCACCCTACCAAGGCCTAGGATCATGGGGCCCCTGCATCTCCAGACCTGGCTAGGAGGGATTATTTATAACTGCATTCCTTAAGCTCTGAACAAATGGACTTTTCTTAGTCACCTCTTTGGTATTGGCTTCTGACTTCATTGCCTCGCGGTCAGTCCGGTCTGTAGCCTGGCTCTCTGGCTGCCTTGGCTTGTCCTGTTCTGCAGCCAGCATGGTGGGCACAGCCATCCCCTTCATCTTTTGCCCTTATGTACATCACTCTCCCTGTGCTCTGTGCTGTGCTCGCCTTGTGAACAGAGGACTGTGAGCTCCCACAGTCCTGCCTGGCGTGTGCTGCCAGAACCCAAGTGAATTGACCTTGAGGCTCATGAGGCCTCATTGTAAAGGCCTAACATTTTAAGTAGTTGTGTGTTCTTGTGTGACCTTTTGCCACTTTGTGATGATCTCTATTTCTGCTAATCTTTCATTGATTTATTTTACCAGAAAGTCTATTTTGACTCATTAATTTAATAAAAGCTCTCTCAGTTTGCAGGATAGGTAGGTTTCTAGCATTTAGAAATAATGGAACATACTTTAAAGTCTTGTCTAAGAGTTTTTAATCTTTGAATTGGTTTTCCTTTCTTCTCTTTCCTTCCCCTCCTCTTTTCTCCTTTTCTGTATCCCAGGGGTTGGACCTAGGGCCTGGTGCATTTTAGGTGAGCTCTCTGTTATTGAGCTATTTTTCTTCATTGTTATTATTAATCTAATTGTGTAACCGGAATTCATGTTGCCTGTCACGCAAAGGCAGAAATTGAGTCTTTAAGCCATGCTTATTCATTGAGCTGGCAAACTGGGAAGACAGAATTAAATTAGAAAAGAAAAATCTAAGCCAGGCACAGTAGTGCATGTCTTTTGTCTCAGTGTGCTCAGGAGACAGAGGCAGGCAGAGGCAGGAGGATTTCTATGAGTTTGAGGCTAGACAACATAGTGCTTTTTACATAGTGCATTTTTAAGCTACCAGGGCTGCATACAGAGACTCTTTCTCTCTCTCTCTCTTTTTTTGAGACTCTTTCTCAAAAACAAACACAAGTCTACCTCCTTTCTCTCATCTTCAGAAAGCTAATTGACAGGGGGCAGGAGACAGGCTGACATCACTGCAGGGTGCAGTCTTGGCCCTCTGCTCTGGTGGTCAGCCTAGCCTTCAGGGCTCATGGCACTTTTCTGGGTATCCTCTGCAAAGTTTTCCCTTTTATAGTCTTTCCTTGTGTTTGGGGAGAGGAGGACCAGAGTGCGATGCTTGGGTGTGTGGCTGCCTGGCCTGCACTGTCCAAACAGTGAGGGCCTACATGGACAAGAGTAGATAAAGGAGAGGGGCAGACTTGGGACTTGTTGAAGTGTATATGCTGGTGCAGTGTTCTTGAAGATGGCTGGCAGGCAGGCAGAGAAAGTGGCTATGAGGAGTGTACCTTTCCAGCTTGGAGAGCCAGCCTATGAAGCTGACTACAGTGACATAGTTTTTTATTTTTATGTCTTTTTTCATTAAGTTCTTGGGAAGCCTTTGGTAGTCTTATTTCACTTAAAATCAGTTTTTTTTTTTTTTGCCTTAAAGATATGTTTTCTTATTGCTTTATAGACAAACAGACTGAACATAATAGCTAAAAATGTTCTCACAGTCTTTTGGCCTAGCATCTTTGCAATATGCTTGTTGGAACACAGGATCACCTCAGATGAATGATAACTGCTTCACAGTGCTGAGCCGCGCCACGCGCAGCAGCCAGGCAAAGGGGCTCGGTTGTAATACAGTGTAGATGTGTGTGAGGACCAGGCAGGCCTGGTAAGCAGGACTCTCAGTGCCTCCACCCAGTTCAAACCCGTGTGCTTAGTGCTTACCGGGCCCCGCCTGCCTGGCAGGAGCAGGTGTTTTGATCTGCCTTGTGTCGTGTGTTTATCAGCTCTGATCTTTGTGGTTTGTAGAAAGATAAGTTTTTATTACATTTATTTTTGTATGTGTGTGTCTCTGTGGGCGTAGACTGACACATGCCGTAGCATTTGTGTAGTGGTTAGAAGACAACTTGCATGAGTTGGTTCTTTCCTTCCACCATGTGGGTCCTGGGGATTGAACTCAGGATGTGAGCCTTAGTGGCAAGTGTCTTTACCTGCTAAGGCATCTTGCTAGACCCAGAAGATAGCTTTCTGAGAGAGTGCAGTAGACTATAGAAATAGCCCACAGTCCTCCTGTGATAGATGTTTTATTGGCAGCTGGGGAGAGTGGAAGGAAACTAGAGTCCAGTGCTTCTCAGGCATGTTCTCAGCAGTGGGTGTCATGCTTTTATAGGGAGAATTCAAAGCTTTGACTTAGTTTCTCCAAGGCTGTTGAGCTGGTAAGTGGTCCAACTAGGGTCCAGACTCAGAACTGTCCAGTCGTAATTGGCACAGGTTTGGTGTTTTCTGTGGCACTAGGCTATTACCTGTTAACTCACCTGAGTTACAGAGTTCTTGGGAAAATATTTCTGTCATTGTTCCCACTCTGCAGGCCAGAGACTGAATAATATGGAGATTCCAGCTGCCTGATTACCACTTCATACGCAGTTAGTCCAGGAGGCTGCGCCAGGTGTGGCTCCAGCAGCTCTTATCCACACTGCTCAAAGCCAGTGGCACCCGAGCTTTTCACTCCTGCAGTCATCAGCACAAGGAGCCGAGCTCTGACGACTGCAGCAGTGTTTGCTTGTCAACACAGACTAGGGCAGACCCCCCCACCATTGCTCTTGTGCATGCAGGTGACCGTGGCTCTTCTTTTTCAGCTCCCCCCGACATGCAGGGCAGCACGAGAAGAGTGGGTGCCATGACGGATGTCCATCGGCGCTTCCTCCAGCTGCTGATGACTCACGGCGTGCTGGAGGAGTGGGAGGTTAGGCGCCTGCAGAACCACTGTTACAAGGTCCACGACCGTAAGTGTTGTGTCCCTGTTCCCAGCAGCCCCTGGTACTGTATTGACTAGTCTAGTGATGTTGGGATAACAACATGAGAGGTCATCTGGAAGTCCTGACCTGACCATTCAAGACTCTGATCTCATCTTTCTTCAGCTCCCTGAAGTGACTCTGACGCTTAGTCTGGCAGGCAGAAGCCTGGACTCTAAAGGTGTGTGTTACAGTTCACAACAGGGCTCCAGTGTATACTCCAGCTTTGTTGTCTGTCTTAGCTAGGGTTTCTATTGCTGTGAAGAGACACCATGAAAACAGCAACTCTTATAAAGGAAAACATTTAATTGGGGTGGCTTCCATTTTCAGAGGTTTAGTCCATTATCATCATGGTGTGACACGGTGGCATGCAGGCAGACATGGTGCTGGAGAAGTATCCAAGTGTCCTACATCTTGATTTACAGGCAAGGGAATTGGTTTGTCTCACTGGGTGTGGCTTGAGCATATAAGAGACTTCAAAGCCTGTGTCCACAGTGACACACTTCCTCCAACAAGACTACACCTCCTCCCAAAGACCGCACCTCCTAATAGCACCACTCCCTTTGGGGGGCATTTTCTTTCAAACTACCGCATTCCACTCCCTGGCCCCCAAAGGCTTGTAGCCGTATTATAATGCAAAAATGCATTCAGTCCGACTTCAAAAGTCCCCATAGTCTATTACTATCTCAAACCTATTTACAAGTTCAGAGATCAAAGTCTTTTCTGATATTCATGCAATCTCTTAACTGTAATTCCCTATAAAATCAAAACCAAAAGCAGATCACTTACTTCCAACATATAATAGCACAGGATATACATTACCAAATGGAAGGAAGGGAGCATAGTAAGGACAAAAGCAAGACTGAAAACCAGCTGGGCAGACTCCAAACTCTGTGTCTCCATGTCTGATGTCAAAACACTCTTGAGATCTCCAACTCCTTTCATTTTGTTGACTGCAGCACACATCTTTTTCTTGGGCTGGTTCAATTCCCTGTTAGCAGCTCTCCTCAGCAGGTGTCCTATGACTCTGGCCTCTCTAACATCTTCGGGTCTCCAAGGCAGACCAGACTTCAGTTTCACAGCTTCATGCAATGGCCTCTCTAGGCCTCATTTAGGGACACCCCTGACACATGCCTGGCCTCAGTGGCTTTCCTTAGTCGCAGAGGCAAATTCCATAGCCCTTCCTTTTCTTCTGTCCCTAATTCCAGAACCACATGGCCAAAGCTGCCAGTTCTGCTGCTTATTGGGGCTGGAACATGGCCTCCTTGTTCATTTACATCTTCACCAGTTCTCTGTTTTCCATGGTTTCCTTCACTGTCCAAACTTGGCTGTCCTGGAACTTGCTCTGTAGACCAGGCTGGCTTCAGACTCAGAGATCTGCCGGCTTCTGCCTCCCAAGTGATGGGATTAAAGGTATGCACCACCATTCCTGGCTCTAAGCTTTCTTTTAGTTCCTTTTCACAAATTGGAAACTTAGCTGGGTGTTGCATGAGGAGGGTTCCCTTTGTTTGTCCCAGCCACCCTGCTAGCTTACACCCGAAATAATCACACAGAAACTGTATTCATTTAAACATTGCCTGGCCCATTAGCTCTAACTTCTTATTGGTTAACTCTTACATATTAGTTTAACCCATCTCCATTAATGTGTACCGCCACGTGACTGTGGCTTACCGGCAAGATTCTAAACAGCATCTGTCCGTCTCAAGCAGGAGAACCATGGTGTCTGCCACTCTGCCCTCCTTCTCAGTATTCTGTTCTTTCTACTCTGCCTACCTCAGTTCTGTCCTATCAAAAGGCCAAGGCAGTTTCTTTATTCAACCAATGAAAGCAACAGAAGGACCTCCTACACCAGCTGGGTGGGATCTTGCCCTGAGGTCACCACTCCCTTTATTCCCTTTCTTAATCTATTTATCTCCTAGAACACAGGATTTAGCTGTATTCCACTTCCTGGTGCTCCTTTTCTCCTCAAATTTTACATTTTGTTATTTACCCTGCTCAGCTTGCTCCTTTTCATTATAAATCTCCATCAGAGTTAACACTAATAACCACACAACAGAGTCTGTTTGTAGATTTCCTCTGCCAACAGAATAAATCCAAAATACTTTAACCTCAGGCAGACTTTTGAACAAGGACAAAAATCAACCAAAATATCTAGGCCACATACTAACATTCTTCTCTGAAACCTCTTGATCCAGGCACCCACAGTTCAAATCACACCCAGCACTACTGTCTTCCAGACTCCCTTTAAGCAACACTTAAAGCATTCAACAGCTTCTCTAATCCACAGTCCCAAGGTCCGTATTCCTTCAAACAAAACCATAGTCAGGTTTATCACAGCAGTACCTCAGTCCCTGGTATCAGCTTCTGCCTTAGGGTTTCAGTTGCTATGAAGAGATACAATGACCATGGCAGCTCTTATAAAGAAAAAACATTTAATTGGGGTGACTTACATTTTTAGAGGTTTAGTCTATTGTCATCATGGTGTGACATGGTGACATGCAGACAGACATGGAGCTCGAGAAATAGCCAAGTGCCCTGTATCTTGTCTGTCTTATGGGGCATGGCTTGAGCATATATGAACCTCAAATCCTGCCTCCACAGGGACACACTTTCTCCAACAAGACTACACTTACTCCAACAAGGCCACAGTTACTCCAACAAGGCCACATCTCCTTACAGTACTACTCCCTTTGGGCACCATGTTCCTTCAAACCACCACAGTGTCCTTGACTTCAAGGTGGGGAGAGTTGAGTGTTTAAAGCAGAGTGCCTGGCACTGGAGGAGTGCTAGGTGGCTGTTGTTAGGAAGAGGGCAGCTTAGCACACTGGCGGGGCACAGTCTTAGACACAGCCAACCATGGAACAGGTGCCAGTTGTTCCCTGGGCTACCTTTATGCATTTGGAGCCTCTCCTCTGCAGGTCATGGGAGGTGTGAGATGGTACTTGGGGATGGGGGTTGGCACACACTGAGGCCTCCAGTCATTAGGGACAGTAGAAACAAAAGGTCAGTAGTGAAAGATCCCTGGAAACACAGAAAGCCAACCATGTTGAGTGTCTATATGGGCAGAGTTGGTAACTGAAAAGGAAAGTTGACCTTACTTTGCAGTATTACTGTTAGTTTCTGGGAAAGTGCAGAATTATTTTCCTTGCTCAGGAAAGTACCAGAGTGGACTGGAAGGCTGTGCTGTGTACTCAGAGGTGCTGGCTTTTGTGTGGGAAGGTGCAGAAGGAGATGTTAGTGGGAAGCAGACACTTCTTATGCTGTCTTCCTTTCTGAAGGAAGAAAACTGAAAGTGAACACATTAGAGTGTTAGTGTACTCTTTTTTTTGTTTGCTTTTCGAGACAGGGTTTCTCTGTGTAATATCTCTAGCTGTCCTGGAACTCACTCGCTCTGCTCTGTAAACAAGGCTGGCCTTGAAATGGCCTTTAACTCACAGAGATCTGCCCACCTCTGCCCCCCTCCCCCCAGTGCTGGGGTTAAAGGCCTGCCCCACTGCCTGGTATTGTTAGTGAATTCTTGACATTCTCTTCTAGCTCCTGGCAATAAAGGTGTTTGGTTTTGTTCTGCATTTTTGTTTCCCTCCCTGTATTTCTAATTTTCCAGGGAAAAAATGGCTTTTAAAAAAGTGAGCCAAGGCTGGAGGAGTGAGGAAGGGGTGGGGCCGAGAACTGAGAGGAGAGCAGTTGGAGCTCTTTAGAGGGAGGTGGCACCCATAGAGAGAGGGAGACGGTAGAAATGGGGTTCCTTCGAGATGTGCTGTGGGGAAAGAGTGAAGGAAGGCAGCAAGAACCCTGTTCTCCAAAGCAGTGGGTCATGAAACACTCTGGGAAGTTCTGGGAATGGGCTGATGCCCACGAGCAAGTGGAGGCTGGAGGCCTGAGCGGAGCAGCCTGCTGAAGTGACCTCTGCTCTGGAGCTGAGCTTTTTGGCCTAGATAGGACAGAGTTATTTCAGATGATGAAGAGCTCTGAGCCCCGGGAGGGTTTGGAGCAGGGAAGTGTGATTAATGGCTGCTTGGGAGCTGACCTCTAAGAAGTCTGTGAGCTGTAGCTGCCTGAACAGCAGTGAAAGGGAAACTTGAGAGACTTTTACTGAGAGGGAGTCTTAGACCTGTCTTTCCGCTTCAAGCCCTACAAGACTTCACATGTACCCCTCAGCATCTTCCAGAGATGGCCGGGCCATGCGCTTGCACGCTCTCTCTCTCGTGCATGTGGAGGTCAGAGGGCAGCCCTGGTGTTGGCATTTACCTTCTACCTTGTTTGAGGCAGGGTCTCCTGCCCAAGCTTCCAGGATTCTTCTGTCTCTGTCCCATCTCCTCATGTGAGCGCTGGGATTATAGATACATACCACTATGCCTGCTTTACATGACTGCTGGGTATTGCAGCCCAGTCCTCATGCTTGCACAGCTGAGACACATCTCCCTAGCACAAGACCATCCCTTAGCTGCAGGGCAGTTTCTGCCTCTTCCTTTTGGTTTCTTGCTGACAGTATAGTTTTGTGGTGCTGTGCTGGAGCTATACGATGCCTTGGTGCTGGGAATCAAAATGTTCTTGCCTTTATTTGACCTCTAAGTTGTGACCTAACTTTGGGAAGTTCTGTAGACTGTGGTCTAGGAATGGATTTACAGCAGTACTCCCTTATCTGATGGGATATGTTCCGAGATCCCCGAGTGCATGTCTGAAATTAGGACTAGGACTAAACTGTGAATGTAAGCACAGCAGGAGACTCCCACAGTGATAAAGATCAAGTGACTGTGTACTCTTGTCCCCATGCCACTGTCCTGTCCTGTACTCACTTCACTGTGGCTGGCATGTGGTAAGTAAAGCACCAGAAAGTGGCACCTTGGCTAGGGTAGGCCTCCGGAACTGTCACACTGTGTGCAGCCTTTCTTTCTTTTTCTTTTCTTTTTTTTTCTTTTTTCTTTTGCTTTTTTGTTGTTGTTGTTGTTTGTTTGTTTGAGACAGGGTCTCTCTGTGTTACTGGAACTCACTCTGTAGACAAGGTTGACCTTGAACTCACAGAGATCTGCCTGTGAGTGTTGGGATTAAAGGTACGTGCCACCACACCTGGCTATGTGCACCAGTTTTTGTGCCTGCATATGCTGAAGCAAACAGGATATAGCCAGTCTGTCATTTCCTGCCCAGTATTAAAGAAATAAAAGGGCCACTTTCCAAGAATTTTTGTTACTAGAGATTTTGAAACAAATGATAATGGAGATAAATGATGTGAAATTAAAAATGCTCACAAGACCGAGTATTATTTTTCTTATATTTTGAAGCAGTGCCTAGGAAGGTCCCTTGTACAATGAGAAAAGCAGTGTAAGAGAAGTGTGGTACAAAGCAGCAATTGACTTGTGGGGCATTGCCCTGCTATTGCCGCATTCGTGTGCACCAAAAGCCCCGCTTGTTCTCACCTGCCCTTTTACTGCCTGTAGGGGAATGCTTATTCCTCATTCTCCTTCCAGGGCAGCATGTAGATCTGTCCTGAAGTTCTGGTGCAAAGCCTTCTGGCTCCTCAGAAAGAATCTGGAGACTTGTCTGTGTTGTGAGAGAACTTGGATTCTATCCAGGGTTTCTATCCATGTGCATGTACATTGTTCCAGCAGTACAGCCTGAGACCGTCAGCTCAGCTCTGCGCTAGGAACTGGTGACCTGAGTCTCGCAAGACATATCATGTCTGCAGACGCCCCTTGTAATCACAGGCACAGGACATTTAGAGAACAGAGGGCAGGACCTAAGTGGAGGATTTCCACATTGGGTTTACCCCAAGCAGTTCAGAGATGGACAAGGTGCCAGCGAAGGCCAGTGAGCTCCTGAGAGACACACTGTGGGGTCCCCTGCCCCACACTAGACACACACTGCTTTCTCCATTCTCCAGAGAGTGACTGGTATCCAGCAATTCACTTAAGTTTGACACTCTTTGTGAGATTAGCATCAGATTCCATAAGTTAAAGGATGACAGTCCCACACACTGTTCCAATTCCAGGTGCTAGTTGCAAGTCTCGGGTCACCTGCACTTCTGACTATAAATCAAGGGCTTTTGTGACCCCATCCCCCTGTTAGATAATTTGCCAGACTGTCGCAGCACTCAAGAAAGTACTCTATCTATATACATTTGCTGGTTGATTAGCAGTGGATTCTCTGCCCTAGTGATGTTGTGATATGACATCATCTATAGCTGTCCTGAGATGCATGTGGCGTGTTGGCTGTAGGCTGGCCATGTCTGCTGTCAGTTGTATAACTCAGACATAGGCAGATAGAGGAAATGTGTAGTGTGGGGCTTGGAAGGTGAGATGGTGTGGTGCTTTTGAGCCTTCTAAGTATACCACCCTCCTGGAACCTGAAGTTCCTGGGGTCCCACTACTGCTCAAAGGTTTTATGAGGGTCTCATTCTATAGGTCTGATTGATTAGACTGTACCTATTTATAATTCAGTTTCTAGTCCTTCCTTGCCCTAGAGTTTGGGGGATTTTGATGCTGACAGTATCTCTACCTTGAAGCTACCTAGAGTTTCCTCATTAGAACAAAAGGTACCCCCTTCACCTTTGTCACCCTGGAAATTCCAGGGCTTTTAGGAGTTCTGTGTCAGAAACAGGGCAGAGGCTGGGTGACATTTCTTGTATGATAGGCGGCAATGGGGTAATACTGCAGCTGACCCGGCTGTCAGCTGTGCAGGGGTTTCAGCCATGGCAGCCTGCCCAAGCTGAGCTGGAGGCACATCTAGAGCACCTCAGAGGCTCTCTGTGTCAGGAGAGTCCCCTGCCACCAGAGAAATGACCTCTTGAGGGCCAGAGAGTCAGGCAGCTTCTGGGAAGACTGGAAGAGTTGCCACTTCTAAGCCCAAGAACCCTCTCCATAATTTTTTTTAATTTTTTTTTATTTTTATTTTTCCATTCAAAAATTTACGCTTCCTCCCCTTCTCCCATTCCCCTCCCACTCCCCCACTAACCCTCCTCCCTCCCCCTCCATCCTTAAGAGAGGTCAGGGTACCCTGCCCTGTGGGGAGTCCAAGGTCCTCCCCTCTCCATCCCGGCCTAGGAAGGTGTGCATCCAAATAGACTAGGAACCCAAAAAGCCAATACATGCAGAAGAGACAGGTCCCAGTGCCATTATCGATGGCTTCTCAGTCTGCCCCCATTGGTAGCCACATTCAGAGAGTCCGGTTTGATCACATGCTCGTTCAGTCCCAGCCCAGCTGGATTTGGTGAGCTCCCATTAGATCAGGCACACTGTCTCAGTGGGTGGACCAGCCCCTTGTGGTCCTGAATTCCTTGCTCATCTTCTCCCTCCTTCTGCTCTTCAGCTGGACCTTGGGAGCTCAGTCCATTGCTCTGATGTGGATGTGGTTCTCTCCATAAATTTAAGTAAGAGATATAGATTGGTGGCTGGCTGGTGAGATGGCTCAGTGGGTAAAGGTGCTTTTCACTGAGCCTGATGACCTGAGTTCACTCCCCAGGACCTATGTAGTGGAAAGAGAAAACCAACTCTCTGGCCCTTGCAGAAATAAACAACTATAAAAGGAAAATCAAATTAAGAATACATTAAGCATTCCTAAAGCAAATGCTCCACAATTTGAAACCTTCTGAGTACCAGCCTGGCACAGACAGAAGGTTCTACACCGAGACTTGCGTGCACTGCATTCTTTAAGCTATTATATAAAATTGTCTTTGTCGTCAGGTGTGAGTGAATTTCTTGATTAGACTGGGGCCTCATCCCAAGATGTCTTGTTATGTACAGTCAAGTATTCCAGTCTGAAAAAGGTCCAGACTGCCTGCCTGTAATTCCAAGTCTGCTCTGACTCTGAGGGAATTGTGGTGAAGAGAAGGCAGTACCTGCTCCTTTATTTTATGAGGCCTGTGTCCTGCGTCATTGTCACGTCAGAACGCATTGCAAGAAACAAGTCACAGACCACGGTTTACCGTGAGCCTTCCAGACCCAGTATTGTTGAGCTGAGCCCAACAAAGTATGAGAAGATGGTACAGATGATCAAGTGGGCTTGTTCTGGGAGTGGAGGGTGAGTTTGGTGTTTAAAAAGTCAACCAGTGAGGTCATGGAGCTCAGTTGGTAGTGTTTACCCAGCATGCATGGAGTTCTGGGCATGAGCCCCACACTACGTAAAGTGGTGTGGTGGTGCACACTTAGAATCCCAGCACTTGGGAGGTGGATGCCAGAAGGTCAGAAGTTCATCCTTGGCTACAGAGATAGCTCAAGGCTGGCCAGGAATACATGATAGAAGAAAAGAAAGTCAACCATATAATTATATAATTCAACCTGTTAACAAACTGGGTTCCATTCCCAGCACCACAACTCATGCAAGGTTACTTAAGAAACATCTTACATATTTAAAAACTGCTGTAGCTGTGGAGTTCAGTATGTATTTTGCACTTAGAGCATGTCTTAATTTATAGTGGCCACAGCTGAAGTGCCCAGTAGCTACATGAGAGAACTGTAGAAAGTTCCTCAGCTTAGATCCAGGTTGCCTTCAGCATCTGCAGAGATCTGTAAAACTGGTGCTGTGTCCTCTTTGTCCCTGTCAGATGGACTGCAGCATGGAGGAGATGCTGTGCTAGGCTTCTGCTCACTAAAGTGACTGATATGTATTATGTGGGGAGATGCTTTAAGAAATACGTTTTACTGTTGTGTGTGTGTATGTATGTGGTGTAGGGGTTGCCTGCCAAGGTGTGCTTGTGGAAGTCAGCTTCTGTGCAGTCTGTCCTTCCACATTTACCTGGGTTCTGGGGCTTGAACTCTGGTTCTACTGCCTCCATGGCAAGTGCTTTGCCAACTGAGCATCTCTGAAGCCAGGAGACATTTTGAGACAAGGTAATGTCTACTTTGACCCACTGGCTCATCATCCACTAGCATTTCTCCCTAAATTCTTCCTCTAGGGACTGTTAGTGCCACTGACACTTTGGTGTTGATTTTGCTTTAAGTTTTATGTTAATTTTTAGTCAAGTTTAAAAATGACCATTCTGAAGATAAAATATCTAAAATGTTAGGAATAAAAAAATTAAGGGTTGGGCTTGGTGGCAAATGCCTTTAATCCCAGCACTTGGGAGGCAGAGGCGGGCAGATCTGTGAGATAGAGGCCAGCCTGGTCTACAGAGTGAGTTTCAGGACAGCCAGGGCTACACAGACCCTGTCTCAACAAACAAATTGACAGACAAACAAAAAGATTTTTGGTTAAAGAGATGGCTTAGGGGTTAAGAGCTACTCTTTTCTTTTTCTGTTTTCTTTGTTTTTTTTTTTTTTTTTGAGACAGGGTCTCTCTGTGTAGTCCAAACTGTCTTGGAATTCACAATGTTAGCTTCAGAGATCTACCTGCCTCTGCCTCCCAAAATCTGGAATTAAAGATGTGTGCCACCACTGCTTATCATTTGGGGTGGCTACTCTTGCAGAGGACCTGTGTACTCAGTCCCCTGCACCCACACTGTGGCTTACAAACATCTGGAACTCCAGTTCCAGGGGATCCAATACCCTTTTCTGACCTCTAGCATATGGAGTGCATAAGCATCCAGACAAGCAAAACACCCACAGACACAAAATAAATAAATGCCTCTAAAAAATGAAGATTTGAAAACTTCGCAGTAAGCCTAACAAACAAGTGCCTGCCATCTGCTGTAGAAACAGCTCAGTGAGTTTGGTATCCACCGAACATGGGAGTCTTCCCAGCTTTTGCAAACCCTTCCCTGTCTCACCCTGGTGTGACTGTAGCAAGCTGCTGACACACCTGCACCGCTTTCCTTGTTACGGTGAGTCACATCGATGCTGGCCTTTTAGCTATGTTCCATCCTGCCATACTGTAAACACCTCTTCCCAGAGAGGACTTAGTAGTAATTAGAAGCTGGCTCCAAATAAAATGATCTTGTATTTTTAATGAATTCATTGTGCATCTATCTTCAGTGGCTGTGATGAACAGTTAATAAGCGCACCTGAGTCTGGGTGCGCTTCCCCTGGAAGGAGTGCTAAGATGGGGTGGAGTTCAGTGGGTGAGAAGGAGAGAGGGTGTGGTTAAGAGTAAAGAGATCGGCCTGAAGGTGGGACATGGCATTTGGCTCCACTCAGACAACACATGGAGCAGGGCAGTCACTGCCTGAGTGCAAGGTGCAGGGTATCAAATGAAGGTGAACGAGTGGCATGTGCAGAGTGGGACCCCAAAGTCATGGTGACAGTGCATGCCTGCACCCAGGGATTGTGCTCCGCTGCAGACTGAAGTACTGAAGGACTACAGCTGGGCTGTGGAGCAGCCGGCTTTGAGCCTGTTCTATACAGGGACTGTTCCGCCCTGGGAGGAGGAGTGTGGAGGCCTTGGGTAGGTTGGTGCAGGCTGCTGGCCTGGGGAAGCTGGAAGTCGGCAGATCCAGGGGATGAGTTGAACTTGGCCTGAGTTGAAGCAGGGAAGCTGTTGAATTACTATGTCCTGGCCATGATGAGCCTGTTAGCTCTGAGTAGGGGCTTTGTTTCCTGTGCTGGTTGTTAGGGCTGTGGTCTGACTTCACAAGTCCAGTTGGAGCTTGAGAAGCTGCCTGGGCTACCGGCTCATGGTTAACCTTTGAGTATGGTTGACCACTGCTTGTCTGTCCAGTTTTTGGAGAAGAGATCTCCATCCTGCCTCAGTCAGAAACTGCAACTTCATCAGATGGCCAGGAACCAAGGTGGATCTTTAAATCTCCTCACAGGAGGCTTCCGGCCCACAGTGGAGTTTGAGAACTGGTAGAGCCCTGTGGTGTGCAGTGCCGTGAAGGGTCTAAGTCAGTTAACATGCAAAAAAGAAAACACCGTGTGTGTGTGTTTGGTTGTTTAATAGAAACCTGGGTGCGTGCCGGGCAGTTGTCATAGCCTGCCCTTAGGTGGAAACCTGAGAAGGACCTTGCCCGTCAGGGACACAGTAAAGTGAGGTGCTCCGGTTCCAGCTGGGCCTCGCCTGTCTCCTGAAGTGCCCCCTATCAGACACTCCTCCAGGGCATTGGGAAGCACAGAGCTGTCACAGCTGCTGCTTCTCTAGAGGGTAGGTTGCAAGAGTAGTTGCAGCAGAATCTCTACTAACAAGGTCACCAGTAAAATTCTGCTGAAAGTAGTTTGCATGGTCTGTTGTGATTTGTGTTGACGTTCAGAACTCAACCATGCTGGAAAAGTGACAGCATGGAGCAGTGCTGCACAGCAGAGCTCTGTCCAGAGGAGCGTGCTTGCATGGGTATACTGTGTACACGGGTGGCAGTGCTCATGGGCATTCAGTCCAGAGGCCGGACAGTTAGGTGCTCTGAAGTGAGCATACCACCTGTCTTATTTTAGCACAGCTGCATAGCCTTGCTTGCTAGAATGTCTTCCTGTGGTAAACTGGCTGCAGCATGTTTGGAAATGGGCCTCTGAACAAAGTGTCTAAAGCCTAAACTGGCTGACCATGCAGAGACCATGCAGGATGACCATGAGTTTATTGAGGTCAGTCAAAGAGACCCTGTCTGAAAACCAAACAAAAATACCCACATCCATTTGTTATTGTGCTGGTTAGTTTTATGTCAACTTGACACAAGCTGGAGTCATTTGGGAATAGGGGACATCAATTGAGAAAATGCCCAGACCAGACTGATCTATGGACAAGTCTGTGGTGCTTTTTCTCTACTGATTGATGTGGGCAGGCCCAGCTCATTGTGGGGGTGCCACTCTTGGGCTGGCGGTCCTTGGTGCCATAGGAAAGCAGGCTAAGTAAGTCCTGAGGACTAAGGCAGTCAACAGCACTCCTTCATATCCTCTGCTTCAGTCAGCTTCCAGGGTCCTGCCTTGAGCTCCTGCCCTGCCTCCCCTCAGCGATGAGACTGTGGTGTGGAACTGTAAGCTGAAATAAACCCTTTCCTCCCCGGGTTGACTTGTGGTGTTTTATTATAAGAGTAGAACTCGAGTAAGGCAGGAAAGTCCATCTCCTTATCCCAGCCTGGAGTCAGTCTGCCAGGTGCCATGCAGGCTATGTTTCTCTTTCTTGACCTGACTCCTGATAATGGAGGAGTCAAGTTAGGCAGTTGTGAGCCCAGGGATTTTTCTTTTAAATGTTGTTGTATGGAAGAATAGCCACAGAAGATGGAGAGACCAATGCAGGAGGCCCCCATCCATGCTGAACCAGAAGGATGACTTCCGTATGATATTCTCTCTGACACATCACGGCATATTGTCCTGGGTGGTGGTTCTTGAGGGTCGGCTCAGAAGAAAAACCAGTGCTAGGGTGAGCTGATGTGCTGGTGCTGAGAACTGTCAGATGTATTCCATGCTTCATGAAAGGTGCTGCACCTCTCACCCCGCCCCTCCCAGCCTGGCACTCCACCGCACTCTGATGGTTCTCATTTCCCTGGGACTGATGAGTGATGCGTGCTGCATGGGAAAACCCAGAGCCCCTGTGCATCATTTGTGTCCTTCTTGCCAGCTTTTCCTTGTTCAGTGGTTCTCAACCCATGTCGAGACCCCTTTGAGGGTTGAACGATCTTTTTACAGGATCACATATCAGATATCCTTCTTATCAGATATTTACATTATGATTCATAACAGCAAAATTAGTTATAAAGTAGCAGCAGAATAATTTTATGGTTGAGGTACTGTAGTAGAGGGTCTCAGCATCAGGAAGGTTGAGAACCACTGCTCCAGCTGAAGAGTCTGAAAACTCTCAGACAGCTTTGCCCAGCACTTGGATCTGTGGCAGGGCCTGGCTCACTGGTAAACTCAGCAGAGCCTTCCTGCTATCACAGGACAAGTTGGCTCACAATGGTTTGGTCCCCAGGGGCTGATTTTTACTCTTATTTTCTCTACCCAAAAATAGCATTTTCTATCTTTGGTGCCTCATTTAAAACAAAAGTACTTGTTGGCCAGTGGTTAGGGCAGCAGACTTCCTGGCTGCCTGCTGTCAGGGTACGGTGTGCAGTGAACTGTAGTCCCATAGCCTTAGGAGCAGGCTCTGATTAGCAGGAAGTACATCAGGAAAGGCAGACTAAACGCAATTATAAAAAAGGGAAAAATAAATCCAAGCCAGGGAAAAGTGGTCTCAGTGGACTAAACTCTCGAGTCAGAGAGGACTGCTTTGTTTAGTGCAATATCACCCCGTAAAGCTGGGCCCTGGGTTCTAATTGCTTCTCTGTCAGGCATGCCCTAATAGAGAAGCAGCAGAGCCAACCCTGATTGGGTCTTTGCCTTTCTGCAACCCATCCTAGTATGGGACCAGACAAGGACTATACCAAGGGAGTGGGGCTTACTTGGCATGCTGGTGACAGCCACTTACTTTCCAGCGCGTCATCTCTGACTTCAGGAGCCCCTCTGGTGACTTCATCTGGGGTACTATAGTTTTTGCGCTCCACTCCTTTCTTCTGGCATATGACTGAAGTGATATGATGGGGCTGGGGGCTGGTGTCGGAAGGCCTCAGATTTTCTATACTGAGGGCGTATGGCTTAGTGCCTGGGGCTGAGGATCTGGAGTCTGGCGGGCCAGCTCCATGTCCAAGTTAGGGAAACTCTGAACACATTGTTTACTCTCAAGGCAGCCAGTGTATAAAGAGGACATTAATATTGTACCTGGCAGGGTGGTTGTAATGCCAAGCGCACCCCACCAGTGCCCAGTGCCCAGCAGGCCGTAAGGTGCATCACAGCTGCATAATCACAGCCTAGAAGAAAAGCAGGTGCCTGCATGACAAGTACAGAGAGAGATCCTGGTCAGGCCCACAGCCTGCTCTCCTTGTAGCTCAGCACTCCACACTGCCAGCTGCAGGCTGCTGCCATCGGGAAGCAGCCTCTCTGATTAGCTTGCGTGGCCCTTAGTGTTTGAAGTATGTGCCATTTTTTCAGGAGGTTCAAGATGCTGAAGAAAGGTTTGGTGTGAGTAATGGTAATCAACACTCTAAATCCTTCACACTAGCATCTCATGACTGGAAATAGTTGCCTTAGAGTCACATGGGGCCACATGCTGTCTCCTGTGACTTTGCAGGTTTGTAAACTGTAGCTTCCTGACCAAGACTTCTTGGAGCAATAGAGGCAGACCAGTGACCATTCAGTGTTCAAAGACTGCAAGTGTGGGAAGCACCATCCTATGTAGCCTTGGCACCGAGTGACAGCATCCTCAGTTTTGGTAGCACCAGAGAGACCCCAGTACTGGCTAGATTAGAATGGAATGTGCTGGGAGGCTTCTGGGAGGACACAGGGCTGCTTGACATCCAGGGCCAGGCTTGGGACCAGGCAGAAAACACACTCCAGAGTGGGCTTCCCTGTCCTAGTGGCTGCTGGGCTGGCAGCATCACCAGCTGACCTTTGTCCTAGCACACATCCATTGGCTTTTGGGTCCCTTTCTGGCTGACTTAAGCTCTTAGCTTCTCAGGGGCTTCCTGTATCTGCTTTTCTGAATAGAAGTCCCTAGAATTACTCCCACCCGAGCCATATGATAAAGACAGATTGTAGAAGAGAGGAAGCTGTGGTCTTGATTGGCTGAGTTAGCCAGATATTATCAGGTGCAGGTGACTCCTCGGTGGCCAGATGTGTTAAGCGGGGACTTAACACATGCTGAAGTACTGCTTGAGAACTATGGAGGGCAGAGCTGGGAACTCTGGCTAGTCTCATCGAGGATGAACCTGGCTGGGAGGTTGTGGAGAAGAGAGGGGGCGTAGGCTGAGAGCTGTGTAGGCCAGCTGGAGTAGTTGAGAGAGGGTCGGAGGTAAAAAGATGTATTGGCCTTCAGAGAAGAAAGGGAAGATGAGGTCAGAGAAACAGGTCTCTGCTGCTGGCCCTGTTGCCACCAAATAGCAAAGCCAGTTTGGAGACAGTGAGGGTTTGGGGACCTGTTGAATACAAGGTCATCAGTGGAGGCAGCCACAGGGTCTTGGCCCCTCTGGAGGACTGTGTGAAAAGAGGGTTGGATCTCATCTCGCCCCCAGGGTACTTGGAAAGTACAGTTTGCTAGAGTGCCTTTGATCTGCCCACAGACTACATTTTTCTGAATGACATCTTGAGGTATTTCTTTGGTGGAAAATGTGAATTGTCCCTTTCAGAGGGAGGTGAGACTTGTCCCTTATGTCACATTGGGTGAACAGGCTAATCCTGTTTACAAGGGTTATTATTATTTACCCAGTGAGAGGTAGTGATGTAGAAGAAACTCAAAGTAATAGGACTGATGTTATAAGAGACTCACTAGTTGATTTTCTGAGGAGATTTTAAGTCAAACAAGTGGACTTAGCTAAAGGAACTCTGCCTCCAAAATACCCCAGAGGTAAGCGGTCTGCTAACCAGGCCTGTTGGAGAGGAGGGAAATTTAGGATGCTAGGGTATAAATGTTTGTTCACCAGGATTAACCAGCCTTTAGACTCCATTCTCATAACAAAGGACACAGCACTGATATAGAACCAGGCATTAGGTCTATCCCCAAAGATGTACTTCTTTTTTTTTTTTTTTTTTTTTTTTTTTGGTTTTTCGAGACAGGGTTTCTCTGTGGCTTTGGAGCCTGTCCTGGAACTAGCTCTTGTAGACCAGGCTGGTCTCGAACTCACAGAGATCCACCTGCCTCTGCCTCCCGAGTGCTGGGATTAAAGGCGCACGCCACCACCGCCTGGCCCAAAGATGTACTTCTAATAGCAACTCAAGGGCACAGGGTCACAATCATTAATAGTTCTGGTCACCATTAAGTTTCTGTGCTTTTAGCAGGAAAAGCACTCACTATTCTGCCAGGTGGGCAAGATGGATCTGGGCAACAATTATTGGAGAAGAATAACACTGGTGTGCTTAAGAGCTATTTCTGATATTTTTTTTTTTTTGTGTGTGTGTGTGTAATCTCCCATCTGTCCAAGTAGACAGACTTGTGGTCACCTGTCTCTGTTTAAATTGTCTGAAGTGTGACTTGGGGCCGGAACCTGAAGGAGACTTAAAGATGATAGAGTATGTGAAATGCATAAGCCCACGGTATATATAAGTTAGTGAAACTTTCTGCTCAAGGCCAGCTCTTCCTTCAGCATCAGCCAGAGCCAGACACACTTGTCATTCATTTCTAAGCATGTGAAGTGATTCCTCCCTGGGAAGGTGTACTATTTCTAATACAGTGGCTCTCAAGCACCTGACTCCCTTGCCAGAGTCAGTGTGAGTCTTCCAGAGTTGGTGCTTGGGGGTCAGAAAGGGTCCTCAACCTGCAGTGGGCCTGGGCTATGTGGGGAGCCATCTCATGCCTAGGGAGGCTCTCATGGTGGGAGACAGCAGTAGGAGGTGAGACTGTCAGTTCTAAGTCCTGGCTTCCATCTGCATCACTGTTTTCCACCTATTAGCTATTATTGATTTTTCATTTAACTTGTATTTATTAAAAATAAAGAAAAAGAAAGCCAATGCAAACACGTGTATGTTACTATTACAGCGGTTATCTGTTATTAGCCGCACAACCTGTCCCCTTAGTGACCTCAGTGAGCCTGGTTCCTTAATGTGGCATGTCCTCCGCTACCAATATGACCTTTTGGTTTTTAAACTATCTTCATTTTCATTACACAAGGTTGGAAATACCTACTTTCTGTAGGAAGCCAAATGGCCACAGCTTATGTCCTGTGGTGACCCCTTTGATGAGCCTCCTTCCTAGTGCTAGCCTTAGTCATCTACACAGAGCAGGAGAGCAACTGAGTCCTGCCCTTGTGTGCGATTCTGTTGTTTCTGCTATGGTTTTAAACATAAATGGTGGCATGTTTTCTGTTTTTTTTTTTAATTTTAAATTTTGTTTTGTTTTGTTCTTTTAGAGATAGAATTTCTCAGTGCAGCCCTGGTTGGCCTGGAACTATGTAGACCAGGGTGGCTTCAGAGACCTGCCTACCTCTGCCTCCTGAGTGCTGGGAATTAAGGTGTGCACCATCACACCAAGCTGACTTTGTTGTTGTTTTTCAAGACAAGATTTCACTGTGTAACAGTTATAACTGAACTGGAATTCACTTGTAGACCGGGCTGGCCTCGAACTCTCAGAGATCCGTCCGCCTCTGCCTCCTGGGTGCTGGGATTAAAGGTGTGTGCTACCACTGCTCAGCTTGAAATTTTAATAAATGAAAACAGTAATACTTGGTTTGAAAGTATCACATCATGGAAGCGTAATTCCAGCATACAGAGCTGGCCATCTCCCTTCTCTGTGTAAGATGTGTCCCCTCCCTTTGCAGCCTCTCCTGTCCTTCCTCACCAGCTAATTGGTGTCTGTTCACCTGAGTTTGTCACAATGGTGGTTCTGGATTTGTGCCCCTCCTCAGACTCAGGGCTCTTGAGAAGGTCTCTGCGTCCTGCTGGTGGCATAGCATGAACTTCTGCTAGAACCAGGCTCCCACAGCTCACACCAGTCCTGCCTGTGCTCGGAGGGGTGCTAGGGCCCGAGCAGGGTCAGTGGGAGGAGGTTGGGCAATGGCTTCAAGGAATATGCCTCAGAATAGGACCTCTTATGCCATGGGTCTGTCTGTGAGCCTCTCTTACCCTGCTGTGGCGCTGTACTTAGGCCTGGGCTGGCCCAGGGCCTGCAGGTGTGGCCTTTGATGGCTTTCTTGAATGAGGGCCACTGGGCCCCTCATGAAGACTGGAGACAGGAATGAAGGCCACAGTATCCGTGGTCTGAGATAGTAATCCCTGGGGCCTTTCTGCCTTATTACACCCTCTCTGTCTCAGCTTATCTCTTGAGCACTACGGGAAGAAAGAAACCACACAACATTGGCATTAGCCCAAGAAAGCTCAAACATTTCTGGCTGGGCTGCCAGTGAGGTCAGGTGCCAGAGCGATTGAAACAGGCTGTGTGTGCTTTCTGATGAATCCACTCACCCCCCCCCCAATATTTCCAGGAAATGCTACTGTAGATAAGCTGGAGGACTTCATCAACAACATCAACAGTGTCTTGGAGTCCTTGTATATTGAGATAAAGAAAGGAGTCACGGAAGACGACGGGAGACCCATCTATGCTCTGGTATGTGTGAGGAAGTGCCCTCTAGTGGCACTTTGGGAAACTGGAGCAGAGGGCTCTATTGGTAGCATTCCTGACCCACTCTTCTGAGAGGGAGGAGAAAGAGGCAGTGGTGGTCAACTCTGTGATGGAGACACAGCCTGATTCCTGTGTGGTTTATTTTTAGGTGAATCTTGCTACAACTTCAGTTTCCAAAATGGCCACGGACTTTGCAGAGAACGAGCTGGACCTGTTTAGAAAGGCTGTGAGTACAGCAGCTCTCACTGCTGCCTTGGCTGTGCTTCCAGTGGGAGGGGAGAGGAGCCGCAGTCGCGGAGGTCACTGTCATGCTCCCCAGCTTCCTGAGTCTCACAGGGAGTAACAGGCCTTAAACCACCTGCCAAACAAATCATGCTTGTTGGAATGCATGGAATGCTGAACCCAAACCTGCACTTTAATGAGGTGCTCACTGGATGTTGACGTGCTAGGGTCCTGTTCTTCCAAGCTTTGGAGCAGTTTGCTCAGCCCATCTGTCACACACCCGGCTAAGACAGTGGTTCTGCCCTGGAAGCATATAGCAGTTATTGAGAAGGTAAGAAAGGGGTGCCCCTCTTTGGCCCCACCTTGGCTGAGCCCTTCAGGACAGGTAAACTTTCTAGTTTTGTGGTTTCATAATCATCCTGGGCTGTCAGCAAAGGTGTGGAGAATAAGGCTGGAGCACACCTGTGCATACATAGGATGCAGGATACCTGTCCTGCCACAGATAAAAGTCTTAGGGAACATGCCCGGCCTGCCCAAGTCCTTGCAGCCTCTTCTCCTAACCCACACTGGCTCTGTTCCTCCGTCTCTGAGTGAGGAGAGGTGCTGCCTTATGGTGACCAGTCATTTTTCTCCTTCAGGGAGATGGGGGCAGGGCAACAGCCCTATTCTGACATCTCATCAGTTGGACTGGACATGTCTACTGATGTATATTATAAATTATCTTCCTGAAGGGCTGTCAGTGGTGTGCATGTGTTGGGCCGTTTTAACCCATCCCTGCCAGGACTGGCTGGTGGCTTAGGTACTGTGATTGCTATCCCAATAGATGTAGATGAATGAGATACCTCTTTCTCTTGCAGCTGGAACTGATCATTGACTCAGAGACTGGCTTTGCTTCTTCTACAAACATTTTGAACCTGGTTGATCAACTCAAAGGCAAAAAGATGAGGAAGAAAGAGGCGGAGCAGGTGTTGCAGAAGTTCGTGCAGAGCAAGTGGCTGATTGAGGTACCCTGATGGCCTTCCACCTGGGTCACTTGAAGGTGCCCAACAGTTTTTCTTCTGCATTCATATTTGTATCCAACTGATGTCAGTTGAGTGAGGCCCATCTATGGTGGTCCCTTCTCTGCTGAAGGTTGTCTGTGACCTATGAGGAGTGCCTGTGTTCGCTGACACTCACATGGTCTGTCTTGTCCTCTGAGCCCTGATGCAGACAGAGGCATTGTGTGGTGGTTTGAGTGAGAAAGGCCCCTGCTGGCTCATATGTTTGAATGCTTGGTCTCCAGCTAGTGGAACTGTTTGGAAAAGATGAAGAGGTGTGGTCTTGTTGGAAGAGGTGTGTCACTGGGTGGGGGGCACTTTGAGGTGTCAAAAGAATCCCATCATCCCCAGCATGCTCTCTGCCTCCTGCTTATGAAACAAGATGTGAGTTGTCAGTGCCCTGCCTGTCTGCCATGATGGTCTCTAACCCTCAGAACTGTAAGCTCCAAATCAGATGTTTTCTTCTATAAGTTTCCTCAGTCACAGCAGTGAAAAAGTAACTGAGATAAAGGGCAGGAGGCTGGGATGATCCTGACCCCTGCTTGGCTCTGATGGCTGGTGCAGAGGACCGCCTTTCATTCCTGTACCCGGGGAGAAACAAACCCTGGCATGGAAGGGGCAAGTATGAGTGTGGAGTGCCTTGCGGAGCCACCTGCCACAGGAAGCCTTTAGCGTGCTCGTTGTGACGGCGCTGTCAGCGTGACATTGCTGGGCTCCAGTACATTTCATCCTTCCACTTAGGACACTGACCCACAGATGCAAAGAGGAGGCTTCCTGACTGGAGTGAAGCAAATGCCCCAGGTTTTTCCCCATAAAAGGCACTGCTGTTCACATAAGTCTAGGCCTAGGCTCAGGTTGGCCCTGTTTATCACAATTCTGTCCCCCACAAGAGCCCTGGCTTATATCTGCTGGCAGTGCTTCCTTGTCCCCCACTTCTTCCTTAGGAAGTCAGACTCATAGCCTGAGGCTGCCATTTGTGACCTCAGTGGTCCTTAACCTCCTCTCTGGGAACCTTGCTAGAATTCTAATCCTCGGTATCTGCTGGGAAGAGAGGCAGGAGTGCCCCTGGGGAGTAAGAGCCAGGTTGGGGATATCCTGTGTGTCCCATGTTGACCACAGCTTGGTGGTTTGCTTATGTTGACACCCTGCAGACATGAAGCCCAGGTAGCAAGCCTGGCTAGATGCCTGTAACACACATCAGTGGCTCTCACAGTTTCAGTTTCTTGTCCTCTCTGGGTTGGGTTTGTCAGTGCCGAATGTTCTTGGTGTGCTGTCTTTTTTTTTTTTTAAATATTTATTTATTATGTATACAATATTCTGTCTGTGTGAAGGCCAGCAGAGGGCACTAGACCTCATTTCAGATGGTTGTGAGCCACCATGTGGTTGCTGGGAATTGAACTCAGGACCTTGGGAAGGGCAGGCAATGCTCTTAACCACTGAGCCATCTCTCCAGCCCGGTGTGCTGTCTTTGAGGCGAACTTCTCGAGAGCAGGGGTTCTGACTTCATTGCCCTGTTGCAGAGTGTGCCTCATTCCTGTAGTGTTCAGTAAATGCGTGCTGAACGGGTGACCAGGCTAGCAGAGATGAAGCTCCAGAGAGATGGTAGGAGAAAAGTTTGCTCGCTGTGGACAGTTCTCTTTGCCCAGCTCTTTCCTGCTGAGAGGAAGATTCCCACATCCAGCGTCTTGAGGCCTACCATGGTATCCATGGCATCCAGGCCCTGTCCTTTCAGAATGGAGATGCTGGCTCTGCCTTCTGCAGGGAAAGCTGAGCTGTTACCTGGGCTTGATGAGAGTTCTGAAGAATTCTGTGAGCTACTGTGGAGGGAGTGCTGCAGAAACCAGTATGCCAGCTGCCCCTGCCTTGGCACCCTTCAGTCCCTCAGTCTCCTCAGCTCTGCCGCTGGGTACCTCTGGAGTTCTTGTTCACCATGTATCTGGTGAAGGAAGGTGTAGACTCAGGCAGTCGGGGTTGTGGTTGGGAGAGTACCTCCTGGCTCCTCCACTGTCTCTGGCTGTTTTCTGATTGGACAACCTGGGCAGGGCAGCTGTGAGTTCTGTGGGGGACTCACTGGAGGACTGATGACTGAGTTGCTGGCTGGACCTTAACAAGCCTTCCTGGGCAGCCGGTTCCTTGATCAGAGGGACTTTAATATTTAGACTCATCTTTGGCCTCAGAAATGCAGCCTGCATCTACTAAGAAGGCTTCCCACATGTATCGCTCACGGGCACTTTTCCTCCCTGGGGGCCCTAGCTTGGCTCTGAGGTGCTATCAGCTCTGTGGTCCACTGGGAGGTTCTGGACTGGAAGGTGGCACCTGACTAGCCACATCTTCCCACATGCCAGGTTGGCTCCCTCTAGTGGGGTCCAGCCTCAAGAACAGGGAAAGGTGGGTCAGCGAGCTAGCCAAGCAGTGGGCTACCACTGTGGATCTGGGTGGGATCTTTGGGAGATAATAGCCACAGGACTGAGAACAACCTGAGAGTCAGCCACGCTCTCACCACACTTGAGGAGGCTCAGTCACTAGTGATCTGTGTACAAAGGCCTTCCTAATTTTGAACTCCCTTTCCAACTGCCCCTTCTTGCTCCTAGCTCACCTCTACTTGCTCCTTTGGTCACCAGGTCAAGTAGATCATAATAAATGGATCTCTGAGCTTCTGCCTTGGAAAGGAGCCCAGCTTCCACAAGCACTCTCCCCCACCGTGATGGGTTGGGAGGGAACCGAGGTGTGTAACTGTCCCAGACTCAAGTCAGCCCTTGCCTATGAAAAACAACGACAGCAGGAGGACTGTTGGGGCCGTATGCTCAGTCTCCATTGCTGCAACGCCATCTTATGTGGTCTGAGCTGTCAGCTTCCCTCTGCCCACCTCACATGCCCAGCACCACCAAAACTCCACACTGGCCCTTCCAGCTTCCCATCAAAGAAGCAGGGATAGCAGTGAATGTGACTGAGTCCACATTGCTCATTGTTGGCTGTGATGAAGCCCCTCCAGCAGCCTTGCCTCTGCCTGATAGGCGGTGGTGTTTGCTCCACAGTTATATAACTACGTGTTCATGTTGCCTGGCCTTTCTGGGGTGTGAACTGTACCCAGATATGGAGACCAGGAGGTCTGGCTTCCTTTGGAGGCTCTGCCACTCACACTGATATGGGGGTTCCTTCTAGCTTCATTTGTAAAATGGCAGTGGCATGGGAGCAGTGGTGGGAAGGGAAGGAGAAGTGGATACCTGACTGGGGCTGTCTTGGGTCACCCTTCGGGACACTACCTCTCTTACTTGCCTCTCAGTCTTCCTTTGCTGAAGCCAATGATTATGACTCACTTGTGGGGCAGCTGTGAAGATGGGGTCATCACATCTGTATACACACAGGTGTGGTCTGAGGTCTGCGTGTGATAGGATCCTCACCTCCGCTGTCTGATCATGATGTCATTGGTCTATAAAGGTGAAGGGAGGGTCTGAGGTCTGGGAGTGACAGGATCCTCACCTCCACTGTCTTTTTGGTCTCTACCTTAATTACCGACCATTTCTTGAGGTTTGAGTAAGGGGACATTGCTGACATTGGTTGGCTGGGATTGGTGACATCCTGCAGTGACTAGACCATGTCCTCCTGCCCTCTGGACTGTGGGATCAGGGGTGTCAGCACTGAGCCAGCATGTGAGTATGTTTTGTCCCCGCAGAAGGAGGGGGAGTTCACCTTGCATGGCCGGGCCATCTTGGAGATGGAGCAGTTCATCCGAGAGACCTACCCGGATGCTGTGAAGATATGCAACATCTGCCACAGCCTCCTCATCCAGGTACTGAAGACACAATGGGAGCAGGGTCCTGATGCTCAGCCCACTGGACCTCCACTGTTGTATCCCCCAGCAGTCGGCACCTTCTGAACAGGCCTCGCTGGTGCATCCCTGGTTCTCTCCCTAGCCATTCCACTCTAGCCCAAGGTGCTGCTGGGTGTTGCTGATAACTTTGGTAGAGAGGGTTCCTTAAGTCTTGGTGGCTCTGTGACAAATGTCTCTCTGTACCCACCGTTCTGCTTCTCACTGCAGGCTTTCCCACCATTCAGCCAGGCTGGTTGCCCATATTTGCTTCGTTTTATCGTGGGCAAACAGGTCCCATGCTGAGCTTCTGAGTGGATATCCACAGGTGACTGTGGTCTTTCCACGGTCAGACTCCATGCTGAGCTTCTGAGTGGATATCCACAGGTGACTGTGGTCTTTCCACGGTCAGACTCTTGGAGGTGGAGTCTGTGGCTTACCCCATGCTTGTGTTGATCTTAGGTGTGTGTACGTGTTGTCATTCAGCCTACTGCACAGCTCTGTCTATACCTCCCACCTGGGGATCTCTGAACAGCGAGCCTGACTCTGGAGCTACAGGGCTTGGTGGGGAGTGAGGTTTTCAGTGTCTCCCACCTAAGTCCACTTGTTCAAAATTCTGTAGTGCAGGCCCTACAGGAGGGCTTGGGGTTATTACCAGCATTAAGTTGGGTTCTAGAAGTTTAAACTTTCCAGCCTACTAGCCATTTTCTTTCAGCTTTCTGAAGGTTTGTGAAGTTGAGGGATGTCCTTGCTTCATGGCCTTTCTTGTTTCAGGGTCAGAGCTGTGAGACGTGTGGAATTAGGATGCATTTGCCTTGTGTGGCCAAGTACTTCCAGTCCACCTCTGAACCACGCTGCCCCCACTGCAATGACTACTGGCCCCATGACATACCAGGTAATGACCCCCAGAGTGCCCATGGTGTGGGCGGCCTTGTGATGGGCTGTCTGTGGGACCTCAGTTCTGAGGCTGGGCACCAAGAGCACCCTTGGAGGGAGGACTGAGAAGGACTCCGAGCATGAAGGTCGTTGTTGGTGACCTGCTGAAGCACAGGTGAAAGCTTCATGCTTTCCTTCTTCTAAAGGGATCTAGATCCACGGGAAACCTCAAAGCTTGTGAGAGTCCCAAAAAAGGCTTACCTCATAGCCTGTCCAGGAAGAGGGATGGGAAAGCCATTTCCCAGCTCCCTCAGTGAACTTTGCTGCCTGGCTCACGTGCTGATGGGGAGAAGGGTTAGCAGTGAATTACAGACAGAACAGGTCCTCTGCATGGGAAGTAGCTGTAGCCATCAGCTGTGTTCTGTGTGATCAGTCCATTGATCACACCGCTTACTGTGTCTCCCTGCTGTTCTATACACAGAAGTCTTCGACCCTGAGAAGGACAGGGAGGCTGGCATCTCCAGGTCGAGCAGAAAGTCCTTGCGGACCCGTCAGCACTAGCTGTGTCCTGAATGGCTCTGGCTGTTGGTGGACTGACTGATCCTCACAACCCATTCAGACCAGGGGCCTGGCACATGGCACATGAATTGCCTCCCTTGTTGATATTTGCTCTTAACATATTTTTAGTAAATGTTTCCTGATGGTTGCTGTACTCTGCAATCTCGAGCTTGTGTGGGGCTGGGTTCCCCATGCGGAGGCAAGTGAACTGAACGGCAGCACTGGGTCAGAGCCACTGCCAGTCCTGGGCAGGTGTCTCTGTGTCTGGCTCTGGGTGGTTTGGGTCCATGACCTTGGCCTTAGTGTCCATAGCTACAATAGGACCTTACTCTGGCCCCAAGTGTAGTAGCCCCTGCAGGCTGGGCTGGACTCATTTTATGCTGTTCCCATAGGGCCTTTTGTCTACCGGTTATTTCAGCAAATAGCCTGAAAGTCCAGTCTCTTTGTCCATGGCAATCTATATGAGGTCGTCCTCAAAACCCTTGCTGTTTGACCCACAGCTGCTGTCCAAACCAGAACCTACCCCATCACCAGCTTAGCAGCTGCTCTTGTCCTGGATCCATTCTCCTTGGACAGTCACATGCCACACCCTGTTGAGACCTGTTTTGATTTAGGATGATTGAACTGAGATTAGGACACACAGTGGTGATTCTCACCTGCTCACCTTGGCCTTCCTTTCTCAACTCCTCCCCTTTGGTCCCTGGACCCACCACCATAGTACCCAGTGCCCTTCCTTGATCAGCTTTTGCCATACTGTGGTTCCCTGCCTGCTTCTATGTCGCCCCAACATGTCAGAACCCATACTGGCCCAAATGAGGACTGATGTGGCCACAGGTTCCTTCTGGAGGGGCTAGGCTAGCGGTTCCAGTGGATGTCACAGGTCACCCCACTTTCTGCCTCTGCCAAACTCTGGCAGGAAAGCAGAGCCCATCTAGAAAAGCCAGGGCTTTTTTTGAGTCCCTAGTCCCAGGATGTCCTGTACCCTCAGAGCCTTCAAGGTATAGCTCAGGGGCAATCCCTATAGCTCTGCCCCTAGGACTACACTGCACATGGTGGCTCTCCAGTCCCTGTGTTGGGATGTCCAACTGCCTCCCTGTCCTGTGTTGCAATGTTACAGTTCAGGCCATCCCTGAGCATGACCAAGGAGCTCTGGAGATAGCAGCTCTCCTGCCACCTGTCTCCCTGTCTCCAGCGTTTTCCCATGGTACCAGCCAGTCATATGAGCATCTCAAAGGGATTGATACTCTCCACCCAAAACCCTCACTGTCCCAGATCCTAGTTTGATGTCCTTTATAATGTGTTCTGCCCTCTCTGCCACTGGTGCCACTGGGTGGGAATCGCTGACTGGACCAGCCCCCTCCTGCTTTTCCCAGCTCCCAGCCTTCCCACTTCCAGGTCTCTGTCTACACTGTGACATCAAAGACTAGTTGGCTTCACCCTGCGCTCATCCCTGATACTGCTCTAGTTGCGCTCACTGTTCCTTCCTTTGCCTTTCCCAGGCCTGGCTGCTCCTCTTGGGGCTGTCCTAGTTCACTTCTGTTGCTCTGATAGATACCATGACCAGAAGGAGCGACTATTTCTCCTTACAGCTTCAGTACATCATAAAGGGCAGGAACTCAAGGTAGGAGAGAACTGGAGGCAGGAACTGAAGCAGAGGCCATCGACGGGCGCTGCTTACTGGCTTGTTCTCTCTCTCTGCCTTACTCAGCCTGCTCTCCTAACCCAGGCTCACCTGCCCAGAAGTGACACTGCTCCTAGGGACTGGGCCCTCACATATCAATCATTAATCAAGAACATGCCCTGTTGCCGGGTGGTGGGGGTGCACGCCTTTAATCCTAGCACTCGGGTGGGAGAGGCAGGTGGATCTCTGTGAGTTCGAGGCCAGCCAGGTCTACAGAGCTAGTTCCAGGACAAGCACCAAAGCCATAGAGAAGCCCTGTCTCGAAAAACCAAAAATAAATAACTAAAATAAAGAACATGCCCTACAGACTTGTCTACAGGGCAACATTTTCTCAATGGAAATTCCTCTTCCTAGATGACTAGCTTGTGTCAAGCCGACAACAGAAAACCCAACCAACCAACCAAACAAAAAATCCTGCCAGGACAGGGCTTCTAGTGCTGTGTTTCCAAGACAGCTCCAGAGTCCACACTGGCCAGTGAGCAGAAGGCAGCCGTCCAGGCAGGTCCCAGCAGCAACCTTGGGACCTGCCTATAGGGAGAGCCATTCCATCCTCCCTGCCTCCATCTGATTGCCATCTACCTGCTGCTCAGCAGTGGCCCCGGGTAGTATTGAGTTGCTGGTTGTCATAGGGGTACAGGCCGGGCCACTGCAGGAAGTTGAAGCCACACAGCCGACCCACATCTAGTAAAGTGCCAGTGCTTGAGCTTCTTGCCCCCTGGAATGAGTGACTCATCATTAGGGTACATCATCTGGAATGCTGGCGCTATGCCTTAGTGCTCCGAGCAGCACTGCTGTTGTAGTAATTGTCCAAGTGAGATGACATAAGCAACTGCTAATAGCCAAAAGGATGCCAATCTCTAAGGCCCCTGCTGCCTACTCCCCGGGCTTCTGGCTGCCTCAGCCTGCTGTACATCCCTCCCTGCCAAAGCTAGCTGTCTAAAAAGGATACTCTGATGGTCTAGACTCCCAGATCAGATTCCTGGCCTGGTTACCTTCTTATCCTTGGGGTAGGGTGGAGCTGGGAACTAGGCCTGTCAATCATCAGCCATCCCTGAGGCCACAGGCCTAGCCACCAGCATCCTTACTGGTGATCCTTGGACTGAATTGAAGGATCCAGCAGTTGATACTGGAGGTCAAGATGTGGAGAAGGAAATGAAGTCAGAGCTGCCCTCTTCCCCCTTCCAGATAAGGGAAAACAGGGAAACCAACTGGAGACCAGAGAGGTGGAGGAGGGAAGGTCGGGAAGTGTGGCCTGGAGTGGAGACTTGTTCCAAGCTCTCCAGGAGTGCTGTAGGAACACACGGATCCTATGTAAGCTAGTTAAGGATGGGTTTCATCACCAACAAGCCAGGCCAGCCCATCCAGAGCTAGGCCTGCACACTCTACACACCTCCCAAGGCTCCAGAGTCCCCACCTACTGTGCAGGCCCCTTGGCCTTAACCAGTTCCTGCGTGGCCACCCTTTCATTGTCCTCACTGCTCTGGTCTCTGCTTCTCTGAGCCAGCCTCTGTGTGACACATTTGGCTCCCTTCCTTCAGTACCACTCAATAAGAGTTCATGGACAGGGGTGTCTCCCTTCTAGGGCCCATATTCCCCACCCTTCCTTTCCCAATGCCTCTGTGGTTGCCTGCCCTGCCACAGGCAGCAGGGGAATTTAGTTGAAGAAATTTTTTTTAATTTAGAAAATATTTTTATTTACGTTATTAAAAAAAAGTGTAAGTTACAAAGAAAAGTAGCATCCATAATCTGTATGGCCTGGGTATGCATAGCAGCTCTGCACACAATGTGTCCTACAGAGAGTATCTGGGGGAATGGGACTTGTAGACTCTAGCAGCATCCAGGGCTTCCCACCTGGCTTGCTTCCTTTGGGTGAGGTATTTCCCCAGTGGGTCCTTTGCGCTCTGGCCCTGGCTATGACCACCAGAAGCTGACTGAGAAACTCAGGTCCAGGGAATGCACATAATGCCAATACTTAGCAGGTATAAAGAGGGTCTCTCCTGGGGACAGGATACAGGACAGGAATGGGGCCTCAGCAAACTTGGGGAACTTGTTTAGGTTGGGGTTCTCCACATCAACCTGTAGAAAGAAAAAAAAATCACCTGCTGGTCTCTAGGCACAGCAGGCCCCATGCCACCGATTCCCCGTGTGCCCACCTGGCTGGTGTTATGAAGAAGGTGTGTCTCATGAGGGTACACTGCCTCAGACTCTTGCGGGGAATACAGCCGGATGTACTTCCTTCCTAATACCTGGGAGAGAAGAGGCCCGTCAGCGTCAGGACAGCGAGGCCCATGAACCCGTCCTTCTAGGCCTTTCTGGTGGCTTATGTCCCACCACATGCTGGCATTCTGAAAGTGCTCCCTTCAGGTACCTTACAGATCAGTGTTCTGCATGTAGCTAAGCTTAGCCAAGCACTGAGTGTGGACCTGGCTAAATCTCAGAGGAGTTTCCTCTTCAGCTGGGAGGAAACTGAGACAAAGAGACAAAGTGTTGTCCAGGTTTACTAAGGTGACAGCTGGTGCCATCCAGGCAGTGGGCTCACGGGCCCTGGCTCTTAGCTGCTACTGAGCTGCTGTGCAGGGCTGGCTCCGTGCTCTGCAAGAATGCTCACATGTATTAAGTCTTCTTAGCAACTCAGCCTGTGCTAAGGTCTTAGAGCAGTGGGTGTGTGCTGTTTCCCTCTTGACCAGCCTTTGAGTCTCTGGAACATCTGTCAGTGGCTAAGAGACCTGTCCTGTCAGCCCTAATCCACAGGTGCAAGCTAGCAGTGGGGGTAAGGGTGGCTGGTAGGTGACAGAGATGGCATAGGGCTGCTAGACTGTGCCAGGCCCTCCTTCCAAGAGCTTTCCTGCCTGGTCCCAGAGAAATCCCACTTTGGTGTAGCCTTGACTTGGGAGAAGCCCTATCCCAGGGCCTCAGGGCTATTTTGTTGTTGTTGTTTTTTGTTTTGTTTTTTTCTGTCTACATCCCTTTCACTTCCCTTTCCTCCCCCACCCCCTTTTGAGACTGGGTCTCCTGTACCTCAGACTGGTCTTGAACTGGCTAGGTGGCTGAGGATAACCTTGAACCTCCCAAGTGCTGGGGTCCTGGGTATTTACCATAACAAGCTCCTTACTCAGCCCCTGTCTGGCGTCAACTCCTACCTGGACCAGGAAGTTCTGCTGGGGGTCATGATGCAGTGGGGAGATGGTTCCTTGGGGACCAAACCAGGCATTGATAGTGATCTCTTCCTCTTCCCCATTGCCCAGGCAACAGTAATCGGGGATGCTGATGTCCTGTTTCAACTCTGGGATCTGAGGGTAGTGGCAGAAAGCAGAAGCCAGGGCTAGGTATGCCAGCCAGGACTCAGCTGATGTCTGACTGCTTGATACATTCCTTGATTCATTTTGTTGTTGTTTTTGAGACAGTCTCTCTGCTTCTCATCCTCTTCCCCCAGCCTCCCAAGTACAGGTATCGCAGGTATGTGCCTTGCCCAGTTTAAGTTCATATTCTAACGAATAAAATCTTACAATATAAACAATAGATAGGAATTATAATCTTCATATTTGTTTCTGTATCACATAGATTTTTTTTTAGAGACCTGGTATTGTTGCTTTATTAACCCCCCAAATCATTCTGTTTTTATTAAAGAGTAACAACTTTTTGTTTTGTTTTGTTTTGTTTTTGAGCTCTCTTTGTAGCCCCGGCCTGCTTGGAACCCACTATGTAGATTAGAATGATCTCAGACTCACAGAACTCCACCCCCCTCTGCTGGAGTTAAAGGCACGAGTCACCACACCAATAAAGTGTTAAGTTAAAATCAACAATCTAAAACAACCACAGATTTTGAACTTGTTGGTGCATACCTGTAATTCCAGCATTTGGAAGGCTGAGGCAGGAGCATGACAAGTTGGAGGTCAGCCTGGGTAACACAATGAGACCTTGTTTCAAAAACAAAAAACAATACCAAAAGTCAAATGCACTGGATATTTATCAGATATCTGGAGGGGATGGCCTTCAAAAGTTACTATCTGTGAAGAAATAAGAATCACAATTTTAAGTTCCTACAAAGACCAGCAAAGTAGGCTGCTTACTAAACTCACTCTGGGACAGTGTTCAGAAAAGAGAGCTTTAGGGCCAAGTACAAACACTTCCCAGTCACCAGGGGACAAGGCAGGCACTCAGAAGCGAGTCAGTGGTGAGGAAGGGTTTGGGTCTTATTAGCAAGTGAGCAGAATTGACTCAGCAGTCAACATTCCACTAACGCCATAGCCAAGGCTGAAGATGACCTGGTGTAATGGGGGACAGGACAGGCTGCTGGACCTTGATCCAGACAATGACCTGGTAAGCAGAACAAACTTCCAGAGCACTGTGGGTTGACCAACTGGAAGGGCTCATGCTGTGGTCTCAGCTACTCAGAAGAAGCAGTGAGTACCGTATGCCTCCATGATACCCTTTGCTTCTGCCCCTACCTTTCCCTGCCCAGCCTCCTCCACCTTCTTTGAACAGTTTACATTCTGATCTCCTTGGGAGGGGGCATCTATAACAGTGGCATGGATTTTTCTTGGCTTCTGGCTTTTCACAGCCCAGGCTTGTGCAACCATGGCACTTGCTTCCTGGCAGAATAGGGCTAGGCAAAGAAACCACCTAAAGGGATATGACTGAGAGGTGATATACAAAGTTTTGGGGATGGCTTCTGCCAGGGAATAATGCCATTGTCACTTCCAGTGTGGGGCTCAATGTTCTGGCCTGGCCTCTGGCATGTTCCCCCACTGACATGAAGTTCCCACTGTGTACTTCAGTCAAGGCCCCAGAGAAGCAGGAAGGGCCAGGGCAGGAAAGAAGCTGAGTCTAATTTCCCCAGGATGAGCCTCCTGTATCTTAACCAGAGAGCTTGGGAGGATTTCCTCTGCAGCTCAGGCTGGCCTTGAACTTAAGGTCCTCTGATTACAGCCTTTCAAGTGCTGAGATTCCAGATGTGTGCCCCACACCCAGCTACAGGCAGCTCTGAAAATGCAAGGGAAATCTGGCTGCTGGTGTACACAAATCTGTTTTCCCACAGTGATGGCCTTACATGCATATGGGAGCTGCAAGAGAGGGAAACCCTGCTGGCTTCTGGTTTCTGCTTGCTGTTGAAGTTAAATTCTGGTTGGAAACTAAGAGGTGACTTGGTTACAAGGATTCTGTCTCAGGGACAGACAGATGCTAATACTGTGTGCTACAGGAACAGACTTGCTATAAATCCAAGTAGGTCCCACCCTGTCTACTCTCTTGTCACAAGGTGTCCTTTGGTAAGCCACTGATATACTAGATAGCCCTCATCAGAAGTGGCCCTTTGAACCTCCCAGACTTCAGAACTAGATAAATTCCTATTGTTTATAATTTATTCTGCCTGTAGTATTTGTTACACAGCACTCAGACAAGTATGTGTCCTGATTTTCTTACTTTACCCCCAACCAGGAAGCCATGTTAGCAGCCATCTGCCCTCTCTCCTCAGCTCCAGCTCACATGGGGTTGAGGACACACACCTGCTGTGGCCAGCCAGGGGCCAGCTGATCCTGCTTTCTAGAGGCTCCTGGGCTGCCAGTGCTGGATGGGCTACTCCAGGAGGGGCAGGCCTCATGCTCTGCGAGGGGCAGCTGCAACACTTCTTTATGCAGTCGCATGCACTGTCTCTCACAGGGCCCAGGATCTCTAGGGAGCCTTCTTGCTCATCAGGGACCTCCCAGGACTCCACCATGTCCAGATTAAATCCAGAGTCCTGGGGTGGCCTTCAGGACCTTTACCACCTGGCTGTCTGGCTCTTGTAAATAGCCTCCTGACTGGTGGTCTCTGTACTTTGGTAAAGCTGGGGCGCTTCTCAATGGGAATATTCTACCACGTCCCACTCCAGCTCAGCCAAGCTCCTCCTTCAGTCTTTGGTACGTCATCCGGGGGATCCAAACTGGGCCTCCAGACTTAGCACACTCAATTTCTCAAGCCTAGGGGTTCAACTTCCCTTGCTGCTGCCTATGGTAATGAGAGAGAGCCCTCGCTCCAGACAGCAGTTCCCTGGGAGGAGAGGAGCAGATGAGGGGTACAGGACAGGAACATGATCTCAGACTTACCTGGTCGAATAGCTGGTGCTGAGCAAGGTACCCAACATCCTTTGCCTGAGCCAGAGGAGGAAAGCAGAGATGACTATAAGTTAGTTTGTGTTGGGTACCTCTTGATGGCCCTATTGCTTAGTTGGTTGCTGGGCCCCTGTCCTGGCCCCACCCACCACTGTCCTGTGGGATCTCCTTCCCCAACCCAGGGCCTGATATGATCAATGATCTCCCAGACAGGGCAGAGATGAAGGGCAGGAGACTTAGAGCCAGGGGTGCAGATCTGCCCTGTCTGAATGAGCTACCAGCCCCTGCAGCTTCTCCTTTAAGCAAACAATGCAGGTGTAGCACACAGCCACGGGCTGCTGCTTTTCATCAGAAGCTGTTTTAAATATCATGGTGAGATATACATGATATAAATTTTGCCTTTAAGTTCAGGTGCACCGTCCACCTGTTAAGTAGTAACTCCCACACACCTCACTCAGGATGTATTTGTGGATGAACTCATTGACAGTCATGAGGGTCTGGGACCAGTCTTCATCCGTGTACCTTGAACCCACTTCCACAGGGACAGTGCGGCAGCCAGCAACCTCCTGGATGTACTGCAGACTACAAGAGTAGGCATTGGAACCATCACCACAGGCGTCAGCATGGGTCATGGCTACTGACATCTAGGAATGGATTTCTTTGGCTCTCTCCTGCTCACAAAACCTCATGAGGTGGAGACCACTGTTGCCCTCTCTCTCCTGACAGAGGTCGCACTATAGAAAGGTGACAGCTACTTGTCCAAGCCCACACAGCCTCGTTCAACCTCTGCCACATACATTGTGCATTGACAACTTCTGGTGTCCAAAATCCTGCTAACTCTTCACTTTTCTCACCCTGTCACCAAGCTGAGAAACCTTATGACAAATGGAAGGCAGTATGGGTGTGTGTGTGTGTGTGTGTGTGTGTGTGTGTGTGTGAGTGAGAGAGAGAGAGAGAGTGTGTGTGTATGTGTGAGTGTGTGTGAAGTGCTGTCTCTGAACTCTGATAGCGTGGGGTGAGGCAGGGATCCTTCAGTGAATTTCTTGACCTTCCTGAGTCCCTGCTCCATATCTGTTAAAGGAGGTGATGCCAGCCTGCTTCACATTTGGAACATGGCTGCTATGCTGCAGCTCCTACAGGATCCTCACTTCCTCCACAAACTCACGACAGGCTCAAGCTGCTCCCTTGAGCTACAGCTGTCTTGCAGAGTGGCCAGGGCACTGCCTACATGACCCCTGTGGATGCTGAAATCTCCAGTCCTCCAGTCCTCGTAGGAAACATCAGTGTTTGTGAAGGACCCGAGAGCGTCCCCTGTGTTGAGGCCATCTCATGACTACTTAGGCTACCCACTGTAATGCCAATGCCACAGAAAGTGTGTTTCACTAGGGTAGCTAGGGAATAACGAGAAAACAAGGTGCCCCAGGCAGCCCACTTGCTCACTCACAGCCCCCATTGTGTTTCTGATTTATAATGGGCTGCATCTGAGGACAAGACCCATGAACAGGGAAGAAAGAGGCAAATGTACCCCTCATTCCCAGACCTATGTTCAGCTGCCACCACACACCCCTCTGGTAGCAGATCTTAGGCACCCAGACACTGAATCCCAGGAGGAGCCATCTCCCGGGTGATTTCAGTCATGGCCTCAGGGCCTGAGAAGGAAGACCTGTGGGACTTGTGAACTCTTGCACTTTTCTGAGCCCACAACTTGGGTTCTAGTAAGAGGCTGCTTGTTCATTTCCCGACTGCCCTGACTCAAAATAATCACTCAGAAACTCTATTATTTGCAATACTGTTTGGCCAATAGCTTAAGCATATTTCTGGCTAACTCTTATATCCTAAACTAACCCATCTCCATTAATCTGTGTATCTCCACGTGGCTGTGGCTTACTGGGTAAAGTTCCCTCCTGTGTCTGTATCTGGTGGGGCTACATGGCTTCTCCTGACTCCACCTCCCAGCATTCAGTTTAGTTTTCCCCACCTAGCCCCATTCTGCCCTGAGCAGGCCCAAAACAGCTTCTTTATTAACCAATGGCATTCACAGCATACAGAGGGGAATCCCACATCACTGGGTACTCTTAAGGATGTGCTCAGGGTAAGCACCTGTCAGTGAGCAGTTTAGACCCCTGCAGAACTCAAGATACCACACTTACAGTTTTAGTTAATTTTGAAAATTCATTATTCCATGTGTGGGAGGCATGCATGCCACTGTGTCACATGTGGAGGTCAGAAGACAACTTTGTGGTTCTCTCCTTCTACCTGTGTAGGTCCCAGGGCTTGAATTCAAGGCCACTAGGCTTTTTACAGCCATCTTGCCAGTCCCAGGGTATCCTACTTTATAGCCTTCATTAATCCTCTGCATCCAATTGAGGGGCTTTTGAAGGGTGATCTGGAGCAGTGACTGATGAGTGGCCAGAAGAGGCCTTCAGGGAGTCCTGGGGACACTTAGATAGGAGGAAGGACCTCAGCTCCCTACAGTGGCTACTCACCTCCACTTCTTCATGCACGGCCAGTGGTCAGCCACACCTTCCAAGATCACAGGCCTCCCAGGGACTAGAAAGTGCTTCCTGAAGTACTGCAGGGTTGGGCAGCGAAGCCTGGGCACTGCCCGCTCTAACACCACATCGGGAGCTGAGTTGGAGTCACACCTCGTCTTCTGTTTAGAATCCAAACAAAGCAAGATGGTAACTGTCTCTGGTAGCTGTATCACTGGCAGGATGTCTTTGGTGTTGTTACAAACAGCAGACAGCATTTCTTTTTTGTTTTGATCTGTGTGGGTTTGTGTGTGCACATGTATGTGGCAGGGGACAACCTCAGGTGTCACTCTTTCTCATGCACTATCTACCTTATTGAGATGGGGTTTTCTCCCTGGCCTGGGCTCACTGATTCAGCTAGGCTGGGTGGCTTGCAAGCCCCTGGGGTCTACCCATCTCAACCTCCCCAGCTCTGGGATGACAAGTACATGCCACCATGCCAAGTTGATCCCAAGTGGTTCTAGGGATCAAACTCTAGTGCTCCTACATGTGTGGTAAGCTCTTGACTGAGCTATCTCCCCAGTCCCATGCTTTGCTTTATTTTTGAGAGGGGATCTCAACATGTAGCCCTCACCTGCCTCTACCTCCCAAGTGCGAGGGGTAAAGATGTGCACCGCTACACTGAGCTGTGTTTTGTGCTTTTGAGACAGGGTCTCACTAGGAAGCCCAGCATGACCTTGAACCCAGAATCCCCTTGCCTCAAATTCCAGAGTGCATGCCACACCCAGCAGTAGATAACATTTCTATTTCATTTGCTTTCACCAGCTCAAGGTTCCTTTTTTTCTTAGCCATCTCATAATCTTAGAGCACCGCCAGCAGCAGTAGCAGTCGTCCCGAGGAGTGAGTAGCAGCTCTGCCTTTGCATCCAAGCACTACCCTAGGGATTTCCACACTGCCACCCAATGACTGCACCATACCTTCCTTATCCATTTCCCTCAGGAAAGCTGAGTGGGTCATTTACCATTTCTGGGCCTCCGTAACAACAGCACCCACGTGTGGTACCCAGGACCACTAGTGGACCTGAACTGGCCCTGTTTCCTTTGTACTGTCACCACGCTCAGCACAGGCCTTGGTACAGCCTCTCACAGAAGCCTCCTCTGCCCTCTTCTAGCAGCAGAAGATTCTTCTACAGCCTCACAGGACCATAAGCTTTGGGGGTGGAGATGGGGATATTCTGTGTACACACTCAGCAGGTTCATCCAGGCCACTGCCGGTGCTCTCTTCCAGTAAGGGACTGAGGCACAGAGACCCTGTCTGATCAGATGGGGTGTAGCATGGGAACTGAGCCCAGACAGGCTGACTTAAGGCCTGTACTCTCTCCTCTATGGCTACGCATCCCATACCCCACCCCAAAGAGGGCCACTTTGGGCAGGACTCCACCATTACATCCCCTTGGGACACACTTGGTGGGAAGATGGGGGGTGTGCCCTTAGGTCAGAGGGGATACGTTTGTCTCTTGAACTGCAGACTGTCCTGCTCTCCAAAGAGGGAAGTAGCACACTATCCCATGGCCCCACAGATGGCACGAGGCATCACATAAGCACTGGCGGCTTGCAGTCCCCGAGGCTATGTATGTCTCTCTTAATTTGTAACTTATTGTTATTATTGATTCACTTCATGTTTGTTTTTTGTTTGTCTGTCTTTTTCTTCACTGTAGACCTGGTTGGCTGCAAACTGTCCATCCTGTGCCTGTCCCTGCCAGGCGCTCAGATTACAGATGTGTGCCACCATGCCTAGCTTCTCTTCATTTGGTAAACAGAGGCCAGGCCCATTTCATTAATGGCTCAATGTCCTCATGAGTGGCTGGCTGTCCAGGCTTTAGCTTTTCCCCACCAACGTCTCCAACTCCTCAGGTGAAAGGTTCTGCCCTGGCTCTCTTCCTGGCTTGTAGATCTCACTCCACTGTGCTCACACTCTTGTGCTGACATCTATCATATCGTTCTTATATGTAAATCATACTCAACAGGAAATTCTAAAACTGCAGGAAAGCACTGGGGAACCCATGAGAAACAGTCCAGAATTCCATGGCTGGTATCCAGCACTGCCCTGGCAATTTATAGAAGTAGACACCGAAGCCCAAAGGAGATGGTTTCTGGCTTACCCAGCAGAAGCCGGGTGAGGTCTGTAAACTGTGCTTCAGGTCTGGAAGGAACTCTGGAATACTTAAACAGCAGGCCAACCTCCTTGAAGACTGGAGGGGCAGAACACACTGGCCCCTTGAACCTCAGTTCACTGGCTGAAGTATCTTACCCAGACTAGGTGGTGAAAAGGCATGCTGGGTTTCCTCCCGAGCTGCCTGGAAGCAATCTCCAGGAGGCTGCAGCAGCCTGGCTCTGCCTCCTTCCTGTGAGCTGCCTTTCAGATTAATGAAGCTGCCACCTCCCCTCTAAAAGGCACTGCCTTTGCAGAGACTTATGGGTCCAGCTGCTCATTCCCCAAATCACCACAATGCCCTTTTTAGCAGAGAGGCTGCCTGTGAGAGGCTGTACCCAGGGAGAGGATTGGATTCTTCTAGAAGACGGGTTGGACAGTTGAACGGTTCAGCATGGACAGTGACTTACTAGCCATACATACCTTGGTAGCAGGCTCATCCTGGTGGGGGTCACAGGCAGGCTGTCTTCCCGGGAGTAGGTGTGCCTGGAGGACTGTGACAACTTTGAGAAGGATGTCTCCAAGGATTGCTGCCCCCATCAACAGGCCCATGTCGCACACCCGCAATGCTTCAGCCACTGCAGTGGCCTTCTGTGGTGCCTGGCACAGGCACAGGGCCTTCAGGAGGCAGCCGAAGGAGTATACACGGCGCCATTCCTTGTCCACATCTTGCCAGGGCCCGGTGTTGAGCTTCTCCCAGGAGTAGTCCAGGATGGCCTCGCTGGCCTGCAGGCACTCCTGCCAATGTCCTGCATAGAATAACCCCACAGCTTGCTGTAGCAGCATGGTCAGGCTCCTGTCCACCTTCTCACTGAGCTCCAGCTTTAGCTCCTCCTCTGTGTCAGGCAGGAGCACCCTGAGGTCCTTCCAGAGGGTGCTAGACCCTCCCAAGGGCTCTGAAGGACCCTTAGTGTCCTCTGACATGATCAGCACCTGAGAGGAACAAGACAGGAATCAAAGACCACACACAACCCTTATGGTTTTAAAAAAGATGGCTGCCTCACTGGTGCAGGGCCGTCTTTTGGGGTCTCTGCTCTACTTTCAGGGCCTTGCACAATGCCTGGCTCTCAGTGCACACTCGACAGATGTCTGTTCAGGGAGAGATGTGTGCTGTCCTCATCTGGACTGACCCCAACACTCCTTCTCTGCTTACTGAACTCCTGCCCAGCCTACATGATCTATGTGGATTCTGAGGACACTCTTCAGTAGTGTTTGAGTTCCCACAGTTGGGCTCTTCCCACCACACTTGTCCCAAAGGACATTTACAGGCATGTTCATGTCGTTTGCCTCTCCAAATCTGGGCTGTGGCAATCCTATAGTATATCTACAGGTATGTTCGTGTGGTTTGCCTTTCCAAGTCTGGGCTGTGGCACATCCCACGTTGGTTTCCCTAAAACCTACAGCTAAGTTTCAATGTGGATGCAGAAGGAAGTGCTATGTTTAGGTGTTCCCAAAGACCTGTGTGTTGAAGGCTTGGTCTCGCTAGGCGCCAAGTTTAGGAGGAGAAACTAAGATAGTGGAGACATGCCCGTAAAGTTGGACACATTAAGACCCCAGCCTTGTTTCTTGGTCCATAAGGAGGCATCCTCTGCCTCATGCTCCCACAATGATGCATTGTATTGCCACAGGTCCAAAGCAACACAGCCATGCAGCCCTAGATTGAAACCTCTAAAACCATGAGCTCACACAAATCTTTCTTCTTTTTAATTTATCCCAGGTATCTAACAAACACACAACAACCTAAGCAGAAAGAAAATGCTCAGCATTTGGTGGCTTAGCCTGAGCATCGCGTGTACATGACAGTCACTGTACTAACACTAACAGGACCTGCAGCTCACAGACAACCATGGCTATCTGCCCTTCTCTCTGTTCTTAGCACTGTCCTAACAGCTCTGTCATCTGCTATGGGTTAGATGTGATTTATCCCTAAACTTTCATAGGCTTGGATTTGGTCCTCAGTAGGGGACATTTAAGAGATGGGCCCAGGAAGAGGTGATTAGGTCATTAAGGGTACCACTGTGGGAGGGTATCAATATTGACCTTACAAGAGTGGGCTAGTTCTCTGAGGGTGTCTGGTATAAAGCGAGGTCACCCTCATCTGGCTTCCTTGCATGTGTCTGTGCCCCCTCCCACTTCTCTACCTAATGTGGTGATAAAGCTTGGTGGCCGGTGGCCCTCACCAGATGTCTGTAGCCAGCTGTTGGGACTCTGCAGCTATCAGAATTGTGACCCAAGGAAACTTCTCTTCATACGTCTCCCAACATGTGTCAGACAATCTGTTCCAGCAACCTCAGATAGAGCAGGATATCCGCTGCCTCCCATGATGCTGAGTGATGGCAGAGAAGGTAGAAGGTCAAATATGAAACATCAGGCTTTGCTGTCCACACAGTCACGGTTGCCACTACTCTGCCATTCATGAGCCAGAATAAACAAATAGGGGTGGCTATGTTCCAATAAACCTTTATTTATAAAAACAGAGGATACCAAATGGTAGTCTGCCAACTCCTGCTCTTTGTGTACTGGAGTTTTACCTCTGGGTTTCATCCCTGGCATGGTAAAAGAAAAGAATGAAAAGCAAAAGATTCCTTCCCCCTCCCATTTTGAGACAGGGTCTCTCTGGGTAGTCCTGGCTGTTGTGGAACTGTGAGCTGTGCTGTGGAACTATGTAGACCACAGACCTAAATGTGCATAGGTTAAGACACTGAATTTATAATCCACCAAGCAATGTCACACCTCTCACTCTCTATCTTAACCTCAGGGACACCTGGGGTCCCTATTGTGCCCAACAAGGGAATTCCTGTTGCTTAAACTGAGTTCCACAGACTGGGTAATTTGGAAGGAATAAAAGTTTAACTAGCTCCTGGTTCAGAAGCCTGAGAAGTCCAAGGGTACCTTCCAAGGACCTTCTTTCTAGCATGGGCTTTGTAGGCTTTAAACCCAGATGTTGGTCACAGTACCTGTGACTGTACAGATGAGGGAACTGAGTCACACTTTCAAGTGACTTGGCTTGCTGGAGTGATAAAGCTGGGAGCCAAGTTCATTACCAAGACCCTCTCTATGGAATTCTTCCTCCCATATACAGATTGTGATGAATCTGTTTCATCACATGGAGTAAGGCTATTCCCATACTCCTTACCTAAGACAAAGAAATCTCATGGCTTTGCTGGGCTTTTTTTTTTTTTAAACTTCTATATCTGGACCCCTAATTTCTCAAGCACAGCACACCCCTTCTATGAGGCCTGTAGAGGAACCTCTCCTCTCTCCACAGTCTCACCAGAGTGCCATAGATCAGCTGAAACATACTCTTTCAGGGGTTCTACCCTGGGGTTTCCAGATCCCCTCAGACCCTTCTTTCTTTTCCTTCACTCCACCCAAGGACAAGCACTAGTAGTCCTTTGTCAAAAGGCAGATATACTTATTCTTCAATTGTTCATTTATCAACATAACTGGACCTGGTGGCAAAGGCTGGCCCCCATGCTTACAAATGTTGGTTGCTGCTTCACTTAAAAAAAAAAAAAGCTTTATTTACTCACTAAGTACAGTGTTCTGCCTGCATGTCTGCCTGCCCAGAAAAGGGCACCAGATCTCACCATAGATGGTTGTGAGGCACCATGGGATTGCTGGGAATTCAACTCAAGACCTCTGAAAGATATAGTACTTGAGGTCCTAGCTAGAGCAATAAGACAACAAAAGGAGATCAACGGGATACAATTCGGAAAAGAAGTCAAACTCTCACTATTTGCTGATAATATGATAGTTTACAGAAGAGACCCCAAAAATTCTACCAAGGAACTTCTACAACTCATAAACACTTTCAGTAATGTAGCAGGATACAAGATTAACTCAAAAAAATCAGTAGCCCTCCTGTACACAGATGATAAATGGCTGAGAAAGAAATCAGAAAAACATCACCCCTCACAATAGCCACAAATAGCATAAAATACCCAGAGTAACTCTAACCAAACAAGTGGAAGACCTGTATAACAAGAACTTTAAATCTCTGAAGAAAGAAATTGAAGAAGACACCAGAAAATGGAAAGATCTCCCATGCTCTTGGGTAGGTAGAATTAACATAGTAAAAATGGCACTCTTACCAAAAGCAATCCTCAGATTCAATGCAATGCCCATCAAAATCCCAGCAAAATTCTTCACAGACCTTGAAAGAACAGTAGTCAACTTCATATGGAAAAGCAAAAAACCCAGGTTAGCCAAAACAATCCTGTACAATAAAGGAACTTCTGGAGGCACCACAATCTCTGACTTCAATCTCTACTATAGAGCCACAGTACTGAAAATAGCCTGATATTGGCATAAGAACAGACAGGAGGACCAATGGGACCGAATCAAAGACCCAGATATTAATCCACACACTTACAAACACCTGATTTTGGACAAAGAAGCAAAAAAATATAAAATGTAAAAAGAAAGCATATTCAACAAATGGTGCTGGCATAACTAGATATCAACATGTAGAAGAATGAAAATAGATCCATATCTATTGCCATGCATAAAACTCAAGTCCAAATGGTTGAAAGACCTCAACATAAAGCCAACCACACTGAACCTTATAGAAGAGAAAGTGGGAAGTACGCTTGAATGCATTGGCACAGGAGACCACTTCCTAAATATAAATATAAATATACGGTCAGTAGCACAGACACTGAGAAAAACAACTAATAAATTGGACCTCCTGAAACTGAGAAGCTTCTGTAAAGCAAAGGACATGGTCAACAAGACCAAACGACAGCCTACAGAATGGGAAAATATCTTCACCAACCCCACATCAGACAGAGGTCTGATCTCCAAAATATACAAAGAACTCAAGAAACTGCTCATCAAAAGAACAAATAAACCAATAAAATGAATGGGGTACAGACCTAAACAGAGAACTCTCAACAGAGGAATCTAAAATGGCTGAAATGCTCAACATCCTTAGCCATCAGAGAAATGCAAATCAAAAAACTCTGAGATTCCATCTTACACCTGTAAGAATGGCCAAGATCAAAAACACTGATGACAACTTATGTTGGAGAGGTTGTGAGGTAAAGGGAACATTTCTGCATTGCTGGTGGGAATGCAAGCTGGTATAGGCCCTTTGGATGTCAGTGTGGCTATTTCTCAGAAAATTAGAAAACAACCTTTCTCAAGAACCAGCAATACCACTTTTGGGTAAATACCCAAAGGATGCTCAGTCATGCCACAAGGACATGTGCTCAACTATGTTCATAACAGCTTTGTTTGTCATAGCCAGAACCTGGAAACAACCTAAACAGCCCTCGACCAAAGAATGGATAAGGAAAATGTGGTATATTTATATAATGGAGTACTATACAACAGAAAAAAGTAATGATATCTTGAAATTTGTGGGCAAATGGATGGATCTAGAAAACAACATATTGAGTGAAGTAACCCAGACCCAGAAAGACAAATATCACATGTACTCACTCGTAACCTAGACAACAATGAGGACCCTAAGAGAGATATACATGGATGTAATCTACATGATAAGTAGAAAAAGACAAGATCTCCTGAGTAAATTGGGAGAATGGGGATCATGGGAGAGAGTAGAAGGGGAGGGGATAGAAAGGGAGGGGAGTGGAGAAAAATGTAGAGCTCAATAAAAACAATTTTTCAAAAAGGCCTCTGAAAGAGTAGCCAGTGTTCTTAACCTCTGAGCCATCTCTGTAGCCTACTTCTTCATTCTTAATTCCAGGAACTAACAATATTTCACTCCACAGCATCTTGGTCACCAGAAATGCCTTCCCCTCCTGTCCCCAGCCCCTGTTCCCACTAAGGAAAGACACAGTCCTCCAGATGCTGGACGACTTACCTACTTTACCTGGCAGAGGTATATCACCCCACTCTGGGCCCCACATGGACAGGACCCCACATAATTATTCTCCTGACCCCAACAGTCACTAAACTAGAAAACTTCCTGTCCTGGATACACCTCTCCTGTCTTAAAAAGCCTGCCTACTCATACAGAACAGTCCCAGCTGAACCCATAACACTACAACTCTGAAGCACGATTAATAAAAACTCAGAAAGAGAAATTGGGGTCCAACCTGAAGATCTGAAAAGCAAACAGCCAGCCACTGGCTCTTACTTCAACCTCAGTCCAGGAATCTCAGGATGAGACTGTGAAAGAACAGTTTCCTCCCATTTTATAATCCTCTCTAGGGCTGGGATTAAAGGCGTGAACCACTGGGATTAAAGGCGTGCACTACCTGGTTTCTATGGCGACTAGTGTGGCTACTGGGATTAAAGGTGTGTGTTACCACTTCCTGGTCTGTAAGGCTGACCAGTGGGGCTGTTTAACTCTCTGAGCTTCAAGTAAGTTTAGTTATTAAAATACAAATGAAATGCTACTGCACAACTCACTAGGTTCCTTTCCACCCCAGAACTGGCCCCAACACTCACTCTCTTCCAATCTGTGCTAGTTGGGGTTTTCAGGAGAAACAGAATAGGTAGAATGAATGTATATGGTATTTATTTAGTGACTTACAGCCTGTGGTTTGGCTAGTCCAACAATGGCTGTCTACCAATAGAAATGCGGGGGGACAAAGGGGATTTATTGGAATGACTTACAGGCTGTGGTACTGACTGATCAACAATGGCTGGCTATGAACGGAAAATCCAAGAATCCAGTAGTTGTTCAATCCACAAGACTGGATGACTCAATTGGTCTTCAGAATCTGCAAGAATCCCAAAGAAGTAGGCTCTAATGCCAGGGAAGGAATGAGGGCAAGCAAAGGGCAAATGCTTCCTCATTCCTTGTCCTTACGTAGGCTTCCAGTAGAAGGTGGGGCCCAGATTAGACCTGGATTAAAGGTGTGTTTTCCTATTTCAAAGATCCAGATTACAAGTAGGTCTTCTCACTTCAAATTAAGCAGAAATCCTTCACAGGTATGCCCTCCATTTTTGGACTTTAGTTAATTCCAAAGGTAGTCAAGTTGACAACCAAGAACAGCCATCGCACTGGGGAAAACAACATTTTGACCTCAGATGGTATCTTAGTTAGGGTTTCTATTGCAGTGAAGAGATACTACGACCATAGCAATTCTTACAAAACAAAACAAAACAAAAACCATTTAATTGGGGAAGCCTTACTGTTTCAGAGGTTTGGTCCATTGTCATTATAGTGGAAAGCATGGTGGTGAGAAGGAACACATGGTACTGGAGAGATATCTGACCATCTGTGTTGGTTTGAATAAGATTCATATATTTGAATGCTTAAGGAGTGGCATTAGGAGGTGTGGCCTTGTTGGGATCAGCAGGCAGAAGGAAGCACTGGGCCTTTGGGGCATTTGAGACCCCAAATCCCACCCCCAGTGACACATTTCCTCCAACAAGGTCACACCTACTCCAACAAGGCTATATCTCCTAAAGCCATTCCCTGCACATTCAAATACAGGAGCCTATGAGGACCAATCTTATTCAAACCATCACAGGTGATTATCGCTAATGGCAAGGACTCCTCTCCAAAGGCCACCCACCACCTGGAGGTGAAGGCTGTTGACATCTCTGTCCCCATTCATACCTTGGATCCATGGGGAGTCTTGTGTTCTCTTTCCTCAGAAAAATCAAGCCAGGTGAACCCCAACCAAACCTTTGGACCCCAAGGTTCCCTTTCTTAAAATGCTTGCTCTCATAAACAGTAGCCATGAAAATGCTCTCTAAAATTCTGCTTGGAAGAGACTGTTGGATATGCCTGAGGGTAAGGCAAGTTACATAGCTGAGCATAGGCTTAACCAAAATCCATTTAACCAATGACTCCGTGTCTAAATCATGTCTTTGGGCCTTGCCTGTACAAACTGTGGATAGAGCTGACTGTGTGGGCCTCCATCCTAATTGCAGTAGGCTAAATTCCAACTCAAAAGTCTCTGATGATGCCTATGTTACATGCCCCAAGGAAGACCTCTGATCTAGCTACTTTTCAATTACCCCATGTGCTAAACTGTATACTTAGTTCCTGATCTTATAGTCATCCCTGGGAATGAAATAAATGACCAGTCCACCCCTATCTAAACCAAAAGGGATTCCATATCACTTCTAGTTCTATTGGGAGTATCCAAGGCAGGGGTTGTGGCCCTGTGGGGAATGACCACTGGACTCCAGCAAGTACAACATAGCCAACTTGCTCAACAAATCAAGGCTGATCTTACACTGGTACAAGACAGCATTAAAAAACTCCAGACTCAGGTGGACCCAGCAGTCATGGTGCTACAAAACAGAATGGGATCCGGATCTCATTATGGCAGAGAAAGGGGAAATCTGTGCTAATGTTAGGGGAAGAATGTTGCTTCTACATAAATTTATCAGATGTCTAAGGGAGGATGCCAGACAGCTAAAAGAAAGAACAGATTCATGAGTCAGATGCCCACATCAAACTGCGCAGGCTTCTGGGGTACTTGGGGAACACAGAGAACCCCCTGCACTGGGCCCCACATCATGACAGTTTCGGCTCTAATTTCCTGTCGTTTGTCCCCTCTAATCTGTTGTAGCAAAGAGCAGAAGCCCTCACCTCCTCAGTCACCGCTCAACTCTTCCTAACCAAAGCTGCTACCTCAGAGCCCTGGAATCAGATGAGCCCCAAGAGCCAATATATGGGCTTGAGGAACATACACCTAAAGTCAAAAGACCCTGAAACTCCCATCCCGTGTGTTCTCCCTACCCCTTACAATGACCCACCTCAACATGAAGCAGTTAAGAAAGAGATGATGCCCCTGGACCGCACATCAGGGTTTAGAATGATGGAATGCCTTGGTTGTAAAACAGGATTCTTACAGGACTGCAGACAACCTGACTCAGCTGCTATGTCAGGATCTCTAGGACAGCTGTCCTCAACTTTCCTAATGCTGCGAACCTTTAATAGAGTTCCTTATGCTGGGGTAACCCCAACCATGAAATCATGTTCGTTGCTACTTTATAACTGTAATTTTGCTATTGTTGTGAACTGTAATGTTACTATCTGATATGTAGGATATCTGTGACCCTTGTGAAAGGGTTGTTCGACCCCCAAATCAGTTACAACCCATAGGTTGAGAATTGCTGTTCTAGAGGAACGGAACTGATAAAATGACGTGTGTGTGTGTGTGTGTGTGTGTGTGTGTGTGTGTGTGAGAGAGAGAGAGAGAGAGAGAGAGAGAGAGAGAGAGAGAGAGAGAGAGATTTATTGATTTATTAAGAGTGTGGCTTACAGGCTGTGTGATCCAGCTAGTCCAACAATGGCTGTCTATCAACACAAAGTCTGAGAATCCAGTAATTGTTCAGTCCCACGAGGCTAGATGTATGTCTCATCTGGTCTTCAGTAATGCTGGAATTCTGAAGAAACAGGCTCTAATGCCAGTGAAAGAATGGAATTGCCATTAAAAGTAAGGGCAAGCAGGCAAAGAGCAAAAGCATCCTTTTCTATGCCTTTTATATGGGCCGCCAGCTGGTGTGGTCCAGACTAAAGGTGGTCTTTCCACTTCAAATGCTTTAATTAAGAAAATCCCTCAGAAATATACCCAGTGACTTGGGGTTGAATTAATTCCAGATGTAGTTGAGCTAATAACCAAGAACAGTCATCACAGCCAGGACAGGAATGTTCCAGAGAGAGCCTGTCTCCCAAGATAATCTTGCTTGAAACAGAGAATTCCAGGAAACAGGGACTGAGACCCACATGGCCCTACAGCTGCAACATTTTCCTCATTCCTAAGCCCAGCACCCCAGCCTTTCCTCTTACAGGCACCCCATTTCTCACGGCAGAGTGTGTCCTTCACTGTCTGAAATAAACACTCCCATCTGTTGACATCAGACGCTGGGTTCTCTCTCCTTGTCTCTTTATGCTGCCTCAGAAACCTACAATTTCTATACTGCGACTTTCAAAGGCCTTGAAGAGAAGGACCTTGTGTTGTAGACTACGTGAAAGAGCATTCTGGGAGACGGCCTCACATTGGCTATAGTAAATCGTTCTCTCTCAGCCACATGAGCTAGCCCTAGTAATTAAAAGCAATTTAAATGGCACCTACTAATTTGTGTGTGTGTGTGTGTGTGCATGCGCACACACACACACATGTGCTATGGTGAGCTTGTATGAAGACCGGAGGATGACTTCAGGACTGGCTTTCTCCCTCTACCATGTGGGTCCTGGGAGTTGAGCTCAAGCTGACAAGCCTGGCAGCGAGAGTTCCCTCGCTGAGCCCCACCTTAGGAATGTTGTTTGTTGGAATGCCCAGTCATCAGAGATGTCTAATCCAGCTGACATTAACAAGTCTTCCAGATGTGGGCATTTCAGTTAGGTGTGGAAGTTTCAGTCCCATAATAGCTGTCAAATGGCCTTGGTGGCTACTTTAAGTGGCTTCTGGCAGGTCTACTGATGGATGTTAGATCCCAGTTGCCCGCAGGGTCTTATGTTGGCAGTGTGGGGAAATTCCATGGTGAATGGAATGTTGGCCTCAGTGGTCTCATGGCTGCCTCCACAGCCTTTCCCAGAACCTAGTTGGCCCTTTTAAACAGTCACTGTCCTTATATTACACAACAGACATCCAGCCAAAGAGTAAAACCAACCAACAACAGACCGCCATGCTACTGTGTACTCAGACTGCTTGTTTATTCTGCCTTTAAGAGAGCACTGTATCAATCAATGTTACTTGTGTTGTGTTTGCACGTAATCAACTTTTATAACCAAAGCTAATGCATAGCTATAATCTTCAATCATGTACTCTTCCGTGTATCTGACCCAGACAACAGAACTGAATTATTTGCTAAAAGCAGTAATTACAGAAATTGAAAGCGAATTTCTAAACTCTACCATTAAAGTTGAAAGCAACATTAATGAATTTTGGTTGATAAATAATGAGGGTCATTGTTTGGGTCAGTTGGAGCCGGTCAGTGACATAACCCCTTTGTAACACTCTGTTAAAGATGTCTATAAAGTATCCCATTTCTTTCCCATGTGAAGTTTTCTGTGTTGTTCAACGTTACAAGAATTTTTTTTCGGCCGGGCAGTGGTGGCGCATGCCTTTAATCCCAGCACTTGGGAGGCAGAGGCAGGCGGATCTCTGTGAGTTCGAGACCAGCCTGGTCTACAAGAGCTAGTTCCAGGACAGGCTCCAAAGCTACAGAGAAACCTTGTCTCAAAAAAAAAAAAAATTTTGTCTACACTGTGGTCCGATGTCCAATGGAATAATTGCCTTTCTCTATGGCCTCAAGCCCAGGCTTGCCCAAACCCTGATCTAATACAGACAGGACCAGCCTGAGCGGCTCTGTGATCTGGCTTTAAGTATGGACTAACTTCCTATAACCTCTCAAGGACCTGCCTCTTAGAAAAGGCTGTATTAACTAAATGGTGTATAAACCAGTCTTTCACACTGTACCTAAATTTTAAGCCTTAAAAAAAGTTGGCTCCCTAGAGTACCATAAAAAAAGTTTATTGTGATTTGGATAAATAGCCTTCTAATAATCAGGTATAGATGGGCTAACTATGGAATCTTCCATCTAAACTGGGATGCTATAAATTTAAGTGCCTAGATATAATCTGGGATCATTCCTGGTAAAATGATCCCTTTACTTATCGAAACACAAGCCACATGTATTAGTCTCAGTGGCCTCATATGCTCACATTACATGTTTCTCTTCCCGAAATGTAACAGGTATAGGCCTTAAGGATGTCTTGCTGGCTATAGCAGGCTTTGTGCTTTGCTCTTGAAGGTGGTGGCAGCTCTCAATGTACAGTGTGACGACATGTGCCCTTGCTCGCAAAGCGGCCTTCAGGTGCTCCATGGCCACCTGTCAGGTCAAGGCACCGCTTTCAGGTAAAGGTCCATTGCTGGCTGCAGAAAACAGCTTTTCTTTGGGACCCTATTCTAAAAGGTCTTTAAATAAAGGCTGGCTTGTTGGTGTAGAAACCCAAGTGATTCTGTTGGGCTCTGCTAGTGAGCCAACCTAGCAGGAGCTAAGGCCTCCTGCTGCTCACACCAAGAACAAAGGAGCAGACAACAGGGCGGCTGTACTCTTCACAGGTCGCATTACAGAAACCAGGCTTGGTTGCTGTGAGAACACAGAAAAAGCGGGTTGCTGGAGGCCTTAGCATGAACAGACTTGTAGGAAAGCACGCGCCGTCCTTCTCTCAAAGCACCGGCCAAAACCAGCTGCTCACGCCTCCCTGCTCAGTCTGGCGGACTGCTAAGTGATCTAGGCAGAAGACGCCCTGACTCTCAGGAAGTCTCTGGTCGGCCGCGCGGATCTCTGTCCACTTCTTGGGGACAGGAGGGTTTGGGCGGTTCCAGGGTGGAGGCTGGAGACAGGCCTTTTTCTAGCAGTGGCCAAGCCACACTTTCCTGATAAACGACGCAGGAAACATCACAATGACGCGGACGCACGGCAGTACGGTCGCCGAAGCAATTTCGAGTGCATGCGCTATTTGATACCCCTAGAAGCTTACGTAATGCGCTGACACCTTCTCCATTCCGTTGGTCGCTAGCAGCCAGCTACAACTCGTGTAGCTTCTCCAGCAGCTCCCAGTCCTCCCAAAGCGCCTGCGCGAAGCCGTCCCACCGCTCGCCCGCTCTGGAGCTTGAGCGTGGCGCCTGCTGCCAGCGCTCTGCGGAGCTTCAACTAACCTCTCTGACTCTCGGACGGGGCTGTGTTTCTCATCGCTGGCATCGACTGGTTCCGCTGGGACGAAGATTCCACCGCCGGCCTTCTCGTCCTCACGAACTACACCGGGGAGCATCGATCATTCCCGACTCGGCTGATCGCGACGGGAGCCTAGAGGAGCGCCGAGCGATCGATGCCCAGCCCCGCCCTCTTCGGGTCAAAGACTGGCGGCCTGAGCTCTTTTTTTCCGGGTCTTACCTTGCCAAACAGTTTCTCACCCACGATTTTACCTAATCCATCAGAGAAATCTCAAACACCACAAACAGCAGCAAACACACGTAGAAAAAGACCCTCTGCAAAGCAGGTGGGGGGGGGGCAAGCCAAAAGTTCCAGTCTCTTTACGAGACTTTTTTAAAAAAAAATTCCTTCCCTAATTTAGGGGTGGTGGGTTTTTGTTTTGGCTCAGTTTGGTATTGGTTTTTCGAGACAGAGTTTCTGTGTAGCTTTGGAGCCTGTCCTGGTTCTTGCGCTGTAGAGCAGGCTGGCCTGGAAATCCCAGAGAGACACCTGCCTCCTCCTCCCGAGATTAAAGGCATGCACCACCATCGCCCAGCAGGGTTGGTGGTTTAAAGAAAGGATGTTTGTCCTGCAACTGTTGCGTGATATGTCCTGATGTGGTCCTAAACTTGTTGGAGACAACGCCTACAAGGCCTTTGTTGTAAGATGCCAGGCTTTTGTCTCAAGTCAGAAGGGTCAGGAAGAAGTCGGCCATCATGAAAGTGTGATACCTTATTAAGTAGCCATGGCTCCTCTCCATATCTGTGTGTCTACCGGGAAGTCTAACACCTCTCACAAGAACGCATGCACACCCTTTGAAAACTTCAAAGCCATAGCTAGCTGTTGCTGTTATCACCGACCCCGGGTATGGAGGGAGGAAATAAAGAGGAATCTGCCATTCCCTGAACCTGTTTACCTTACCTCCACCACTTGGTGAGTGCTGAAATTTACCTGAGCACAGTACCCTTGGAAAACAGGAAAGAAACCCATCTTATCGTCCCTTTGTATTGAAGCAAACAGCTTACTGCAGAAAAACATCCTTCCCATAGCGCTTAGGCAGAACTCCAGAATGCTCCTTCATTCTCTGGGATGGGCCAGACAGTCCCTCCAAAATTACATGCTGGGTTTAGTAAGCGATTATCATAACTACTCGTCTCCACTTATTAACAAAGTGCTAGAGAGACAAATTAGGTCCCTGGATGTTGGTCCTCATATAGCCACACATGGGGTGACCCCAGGGTGCAGTGACCCTGACCTGCTAGGCCAGCATCCTTCCCTCTTCATTTCACTCCCTGAGTTTTCTAGTTTTGAATTTCTTCTCTGTGAAAGAAAAGTTCAAACTGGGAGGACGATCCGTTAGTAAAGTGTTTGTTCTGCAAGTATGAGGTCCTGAGTTCAAGTCCTCAGTACCCACGTGTAGGATCAGGTTCCTTACAATTCCAGAACTGGGAAGGCAAAGACAGGAGGATTGCCGGCTTGCTGTCCTGTCAGTCCAACAGAATCAGTGAGGTCCAGGATCAGGGAGAGATGCTGTCTCAAAGATAAGGTAAAGGAGCAATTTGGGAAGATATCCAACCTTGACCTCTGAATCCCATATGTTCCTCCCCCAACCCTTCTCTCTGCTCTTTTTGTCTAATCTTCAGGGTGTATAGTGGCATTTCATTTGTATTTCAATAAATAAAGCTTGCCTGAGGATCAGAAAAGTAAAACAGCCACATTGGCCAGCCTTGCAGACCAGGCAGCAATGACACACACCTTAAATCCCAGTAGCCACACTAGCTTTCCATAGAAACCAGACAGTAGTGGTGCACATCTTTAATCCCAGCACTAGAGAGGATTCTAAAATGGGAGGAGACAGCTCTCAGTCCCAGTCTCATTCCGAGGTTTCCTGGAGGCAGGATCACCATTTTCGGACTGAGGTTGAGGTAAAAGCCAGTGACTGGCTGCTTTGCTTTTCTGCTCTTCAGGTTGAACCCCAATATCTGTCTCTGAGTTTTTATTAATCGTACTTCAAGGGCACTTGCAGACCTCCTGGCCACGAACTCTCTATTGCAATAGATGAGTAGAAAAAAAAAATAAAAAGGAAAGGAGATGACCACTCCTAGGTAGAGCATGGTGGAGGAGAAAGTTTGTTGTAGGTAAAAGGAAGCCATAGTCAGAGGTAGGGACATCTGGGAGAGTCCCCGAGCCCTGTGAGGAGAGGGGGGAAGGAAAAGAAGAGGGGAGGAAGGGGAATGAGGTGTAGCAGCCAGGAGGCCAAAGCTATAAAAGGGACAGATAACCAAAATAGCTGAACTATATAGGGAAGAGCCTCCGAAGGGAGTGAAGCCCAGCCCCAGCTGTGTCTCTTTCCTCCTTTCAAATAAAATACAAAACCTTTCTTTCCTAGGCTTAAATTTGATCTTTATTTGACAATGGTTAGTTGGTGAGAGGTTGCTACAGAGATACTGTGGTTGGGTGGACGTTAGATTCTCAGTTGTACAAACAAATCCCACAGCCATCATGGAAGGAGACTTGAACCCGGAACCTGCAGGTCTCGCACGGTGTTTGGGAATAGGATTCTGGCAGCAATATGTGGCATGGAGCGCTGCCAGCCAGAGACAAACACTCCTTTGTCAGCTTGATTATGGCTTTCGTTCAGTGCTGGAGATAAAACTCGGGGTCTCACATATACTAACACACTCTCCCACTGAGCGACACAGCCGGCCTTGTTTGTGTATTCAGAACCGGCTCGTGATGAATTATAGGCATAAAGAAAATGTCTCCTTAAAAGAACTGTAATTTTTCGCCACTGTAGGGGTTTTACTTCTTGTCATCTTTTTATCCCCCCCCCCCGCCCCATTCCCAGCAGCTTTGGAATTGGCCATTAAGCTGCCAGACCCATTTGAGAGCCATGAAAGGCATCAAACAAACAAAAGGAATCATTAATGCCCATATTTGTGATTTTTCTCCATTAGATCAGAAGCCTATAATTTAAATATGTCCAAGTGCTATGGGAACATTTGTGGCTTAATTATGAAATTTATTTAAAATATACAAACAAGACTCCAAACTCAAAAACAACATTTAGCGTGACGATGGGAGAGACATTTAATGCACTTCAGTTCCACAAAGAGAAGAGTGGAGACCTCCCAGTGCCTGGCTCTTCCTTTGTGTGTGCTGGAGGGCTGGTTACTATGCTATGCCCTTATTCCAGTTACATCATTGCCTCAGCAAGGAGCTGGTGAGCAAACCTGCAATAACCTCAGCAAGGAGGTTACAGTCACTTTAGGATTTCCAAATAAAAGTGACCTTGGATGTTAGAACAACAATAAAAGCCCAGACACAGAATCAGGCTGGCTGAGGGCCTTACTGTCATCATTTTCATCCGCCATGGACTGGGCATAATGAGCTATCTGCAAGAAAAGACTGCTGGGCATCCCAAGTCATCTTTCTTGTTTGACCTGTCTTAAAACCCATGTGTTCCCGCTCCACCTAGTAATGCTGTGCCATCTTTCCCGCTTTGCCTGGGGGCCCAGAGGTTCTGAGCAGCAGTTTCCTCTGAATTGAAATATTCCATCTGAAGGGAAGTTCCTTGGGACTCAAGGAATTCTAAAGAGAGGCCCCTTAAGGCTCAGGAAGTCCCTGAGACCAGATGCCTGAGGTCCCTCCCTCCCTGAGATTATGTAGCAGTAAGGACTCCTGAGGGGTGGAGACTTGCCAAACTTTCCAGATGTCTTCAAGTGATGCAGAGAGCTCCAGGGTTCCATCGCCTTGATACCTCCAGGGATCATTGCTATTTATTAGACTTGGATAGCTTTGTCCCCACCTGATGGTGTTTTTCAGACAGTAGTTCTCAGTTGTCCTAATGCTCACGTTGTGGGGACCCCCCCAACCATGAAATTACTTTTGTTGCTACTTCATAAGTCTGATTTTGCTACTGTTATGATTCGTAATGTAAATATACGATATGCAGGCTATCTGATAGGTGACCCTTGTGAAAGGAGTTGTAACCCACAGATTGAGAACCATTGTTTTAAGAGCTAATGAAAATTTTAGGTGGTGGGTACTCTCTTTTGGGAAGAGTAGATTTTTTAGAGGTGTCTTAGGACTCTAGTTGCTTCTCCTCTGTCTTTGCTTCCCAGCTTCCTGGAGGTGAACAACTTTGCTCTGTCACAGGCTCCTGCTGTGACATTCTGCCTTAGCACAGACCCAGAGCGATGGGGCCAAATGACCATGGACTGAAACATCGAAAGCTACGAGAAATCTGTGCCCCATACTCATATACCCTTTCTCCTTTAAAGTTGATCTTTCTCAGGTGTTTTGTCCCAATGAGAGAGAGCTGCCCAATCGCCACCTTGGGCCTTTGGAAGATAAAAAGGTCTTGTTTGGTCTTCCTTTCCCACGTGCATCAGCTGCTTCTCACAGCAGTGAGAAAACGCCTGACAAATGCAGCCTAAGTAGGGAAGGATTGATCTTGATTTCCATTGATCTTGATTTCCAGTCTAGCCTAATGGAACACGAGGCAGCAGGCCACAGTGCAGGCATTATCAGGAAGTGGAGAGGGATGGGTGCCGTTACTCAGATTTTCCCTTCTTATTCAGTCCCAGAGCCCAGTCAATGGAAGGGTGTTGCTCACAGTTGGGTGGCTCTTTCCATCTCAATTAACCCAATCTAGAACTCCCTCCTAGCCATGCCCAGAGATTTGCCTCTAGGCGAGTCTAGATCTTGTCATGTTGACATCATGGCTTAGGGAGACGCTCAGCCAGTAAACTGATTGCTTTGCAAACATGAGGGCCTGAGCTTGGATCCCTAAGAAAATTATTGGCATAGTGTGAACTTTTAACTCCAGAGATGATGAGACAGAGGGCAGAGACATGCAGTCTGTAGAGCTCACTGGCCAACTAGCCTAGTCTACTTGGCGAAGTTCCAAGCCAGTGAAAGACTGTGTCTGAAATAAAAGTAGAAAATGCCTGGGGGAAAACATCTAATCAAGCTTGCCTTCTGACCTCCGCATTCTCCACATGCACATGCTTGCATATCTGAACACATGCACACACACACACACACACACACACACACACACACACGCACGCACGCACGCACGCACGCACGCACGCGCGCGCACACACACATGTGGGTGTCAGCCCCCTGCCCTATAATAATTTCTTTAAGAGGAAAGTTCTATTTTGCCTCATGTTCTTGATGGCCCCAGTCGATAGCTAGTTGGTCTATTCTTTGGGCCTGCAATGTGGGGGAGTAAAATCCACTCCCCTCAGGGCCGGGAAGAAGAAGGTCCATCCCAGAGGATGGGATTCCACAGTTCCTTTCAATCTCTACATTACCACTGTGAGCCTTCTTTCTTACACGAGGATGAAGACCAAGCCTTCAGCACATGGACCTTTCGGGGGGACATTTTTCATATGCAAATTAGAGCACCCACACATCTATAAAACTAGCCTTGCAGACACAAGAGTGTACCATATGTCTTCTTCAATACCGTCCTTTATAGGTAGGGAAGTTCCATCTCTGCCACTTGGCCAGCTCTGAGCAATCTCATCATTTCTCCTCATCACTAAAATAGCCCCAAATGACAGAATCTCAGAGTTCATTGGCCAGATCACTGAATGCAGAACAGAGTAATACACAAGGGCCATTGCAAACACTGACCAATCTTTCTGCCCTAACTTAGCCCAGGCAAGAGCATCCTTAGCCCAAATCCCTAAACCCCAAGTCTTCCAAACTTGGAAACTCTGAGCATTGAAAATAAAAGGAAAAAAAAGGTTAAAAGGTTAAATCACCTACAGATATGATAGATAAAGTATATTTCATGTTTAGACTGGATCTAGCTTCAACATTTCTCATTATACATATGCAAATATTCCAAAGCTCCCCCCAAATATGCAATAGGAAACCCCAGTGGCCTCAAGCTTCTTGGGTAAGGGGTGCCTGCTCCGGCCTGTCAGCTCCTTGACTTTGCTGTCCTGCTCCTCTGGGGCTTTTGGGCCCTTCCAGGACAGGCCACACCCTGGGAATATGGGTTGCTCAGCACTCAGCAGTCAATGTGCACGGGTAGCGCTGGGAATTATAAGTGTATACTGCCACACTTGGCTCTATGTGTGTGTGTGTGTGTGTGTGTGTGTGTGTGTGTGTGTGTTTGTGGTGTCTGTGAAGTGGGAGCACACATGTCATAGTATACATGATGAGGTCAGAGGACAACTTGCAAGTAGTCAGTTCTGGGATTCCAGCTCAGAGCTTCTTGAGTCTTCCTGTGGCATGGGGTGCTCCTTACTGTGAGGTAAGAGAGAAGTGAGAGGATGAGAGACCATCAGAACACAGCCATCAAGAGGCAGGTAATGGACAGCCCAGTGCACCAAAGCCAGGCACATGCCCATCAGCCGGTGTCTAAGGATATCTGCTGCTGTGGTGAAACACTATAACCAAAAGCAACCTAGGGGAGGAAAGGATTTATTCAGCTTACACTTCCACATCGTAGCCCATCACGGAAGGGAGTCAGGGCAGGAACTCAAGCAGGGAAGGATCCTGGAGGCAGGAGTGGAAGCAGAGGCTACGAAGGGGTATTGCTACTGGCTTTCTTCTCATGGCTTGCTCGGCCTGCTTTCTGAAAGAACCCAGGACCACCAGCTCATAGACAGCACCACCCACAATGAGCTGGGTCCTCCCTCCTCAGTCACGAATTCAGAAAATGCCCTACAGGCTTGACTCCAGTCTGATCTTACGGAGGCATCTTCTCAATTGTTGTTCTCTCCTCTCAGATGACTTTAGCTTGTGTGTCAAGTTGACATAAAACTATACTCAGCCCAAGGAGTAACTGGGTCTTGGCACAGTGGTCTGCACATTGGAAAGTGTTAAAATAGTCATTGTCCTGATTGTATCCCTTCCAATTAGGTGTCATAAATGAGGATTTGGGTGGCCATATGTTTTACTTTGGTGCAATGAGTTTAACCTTTACAGAGTGTTAGTGAATGTGTGTGTGTATTTGAAGTTCCCTGCTGTTTCTTGGTCCTCTTCTCTCTGCTGCTCCCCTCCTTTCCTCATCCTTCCTCTCTTGAACAAGTAGATCCATCCCCATCAGCCTGTTTCCTCATTTGTAAACCAAGGGGACTGTACCTGGTAGGTAAGGAGTCTCATAAGTAGGAAACATACAGCACTAGGTTGGGGACACAGCAAGTGCTGAGTAAGTACTTTTTATCAACAGTTGCTTTACAGCAGGGTGCTTGGCCTTCCCTAACCCCAATCTCCCCATCTGAAAAACAGGCCCCGGGGCTGGAGATGTGCCTCAGTAGATAAGAGCACTTGCTGCTCTTCTGGGGGAACTCTGATTTGATTCCCATCCCCCACATGACAGATCCAGCCCCAGGGATCTAATGTCACCTCCTGGCCTCCAAGGGCACTATATGTGGTATACTGACATAGGTGAGGGAAAAACCCCCATACACACAAAAAAGAAATTTTAAAAAGAAAGAAAAATAGGTCCATCACTGTTCCTTCCATCTGACTGCTGAGGTATCTAGAGATCATTAGACAGTATTTTATCATGTGCTCAGCCAGTAAGCGATGAATTCTGGAACTCACTACATTCTAGAAGTCCTCTGGATTTCAGTGGTCCATCTACTGACTTTCCCTTGCCATCGCATTCTGATGTTGATGGACAGGGGGTTCAGACTCCCACACTTCCTCATAGGATGTCCCACTTCCTGTAGAGAACTCAGTATTCTTTTGCTAGAAGATGGGGACAGAGCCAGGCAGGCCACCTGGGGAGGCATTATGGGCCAGACCTGATGACTGTCACCTCCGTCTCCATTCTCTCAGTCTCTTAGTATATTGCTGAGCACAGGGTGACTGAGAGATGTGTCTAGCTGCATGCCTAGGACAACACAGAGGAGCCACACACATTTCCCAGGATCTTAGTCCCTAGAAACTATTGTGCCAACAAAAATCTTAACTGCTCTGAGACTGAGTGAATCTGACTGGATGCCATAAAGGGAGGAGGGAGTGTGGAGAAGAGAAAGGAGAGGGGAGAATGCCTAGGATAGGAACCTCTCTTCTGCTCTGGAATTGGGATGTCACAGCCACCAGTCATGGCTAACCCCCCTTCCTCCCTCCCTCTTCCTTGTTCACTTGCCCTCTGGAATCCATTCTCAAGCTCTGCCATTGTTTGCCTGATTTCATTAAAATGCTACTGAGACACAGCTCGGCAGTCGCCACTTCAGTCCTAAGTGGGGCATTTCTGCTGGATGGATCAATGTTTTAAATGACAGCATCTGTTTGCTTGTACACATTTATTTATAATTCTTCCCTTGGTGATTAGAGCGGGGGAGCTGGCAAGCAGGAAGCAGCTGTTTGCATTAGTGGGAAGGAAGGTGGCGATTTGATTGGTGGAGTTTCAAAGCTCTGGCCAGAAGCAATAAAAAGGGAACAGATGCCCCCCAAACACACAGTCCCCTAGTGGGACCCGTAACTCACATGCTGCCAGGCCCAGGGAGAGGCTGGGGAGCTGGGGAGTAGGGAGAGCCCATGAGAGCCTATCCCAGGCTTGTTTGGCCTCCTTGGCATCCAGGGAAGCCTGTGTGGGGAACAGTAATGGAGTGCCTACTGTATGCTCTCCTCCTCCCAACTCCTTCCCTGGGCCGTCACTCTCAGGTCTGTGCTCAGAGGCCATTGCTTAGACCTTTCTGTTTAGCCTTGGGACCATAGCCCTACTCTCTCATTTCAGGCTTCTGGGCCCCCTCTCCTCCTCTCTGTCTTTTAGTTTTTCCCGCTGATACTTGTAGTTTTTCTAACGTAGCACACACCCCTTTTTGCTCATGGACTTTCTGTCAGTTAACATAGACTTTAATGGGCCCCGGGCCTTGTGTGTCTCTTACTGCTGACGCACGCATGGCACTGAGAAGTTGCTCAATGTGTACAAAAGCAGTACACAGACCTTTCATGTTGGTAAACATGCTGTCACTTTTTCCTACCCTTCCCCTGAAATTTTGGGGCCACAGAAAGCCTAAGTCACTGAGAATGGCTCTCTGGGAATACCACAACTTGGGTTCTAGTAAGAGGCTGCTTGTTCATTTCCCGACTGCCCTGACTCAAAATAATCACACAGAAACTCTATTATTTGCAATACTATTTGGCCAATAGCTTAAGCATATTTCTGGCTGACTCTCATATTTTAAACTAACCCATCTCCATTAATCTGTGTATTGCCACGTGGCTGTGGCTTACCAGGTAAAGTTCTGTCCAGTGTCTGTCTCCTGCGGGGCTACATGACTTCTCCTGACTCTACCTCCTTTCTCCCAGCATTCAGCCCCCCCACCCTATCACAGGCCTAAGATAGTTTCTTTATTAACCAACGGTATTCACAGCATACAGAAGGGAATCCCACATCACTTGCTCAACAAGGAGATGACCGGATGACCCAGGCTGACACTCAAGAGTGTTTAAGGCAAAAACCAGAGGACACCCTGTGCTCTTCTTTTTCAGGCCCACTACCACCAGGTACAGACAACAGCACCTCTAAGGCCTTCTTTCTCTTCACACAAGCCCTGCCTCTAACTTCTCTTTGGAAGCCACCCTCACTTTCCTTCAGCTCCCACAAAGTTTTGGGTGTCCTCCTTGGGCTCCTGCACTTTGGTCTCTACACGGACTGATCTCATAAACTGTCAGTCAGATCAAGTTCTTCCTCCAAATGGTGACTTCCTATTCCTTCCTGCTGTCCCAGTCCCTGTCTGGTCTGTTTCTTCATCTGTGGTCTCCCTCCTCTCACTGGGCTGGGCCATGTTGACCTTCTTGCTTTCTCTGCCATGCCCTAGGCCTTTGGTACTTGGAGTTCCCACTTCCAGGCCAGTCTTCTCCCTGGCTGGGTTCATGAATGACTTTTGCCCTTCAGGTATCAGCTTCCATGTGACCTCCTCAAGGAGGCCTTCCCTGAGTGCTGACTCCATTGACCCCTAAGCCAGCAACCCAAGAGGTAAGTAAGGGCTGGGAGGCAGTAGGTGGAACCCATCCAGATGGGACCAGACCTCTCCACCGCCTGCCATCTGCCTTTGTGAGCAAAGCTGTGTGTTTTGACATATTTGTATCTTTGGGCCTGCTTTCTCTGGACCCCCACCCCTTTTATTCTGATCAGACACGTAGCTGTTGCCTTGGAGGAAAGCCTAGAGCAGAGGGGAGGAAAGAAAGATCCCTTGTGTTTTCTGAGTCTTCTCTTTCAGGAGAATCCAAAGTTCTCAGCAGAGGAGGCAGGACAGGGAAGGTACCACCAGGGGCTTCAAGAAACGTGTGTGTGTGTGTGTGGGGGGGGGATCAGATCTCCTGCAGACTGCAAAGAGTCCTTCTTGTTTGGGGAAGGAGGGGAGGGAGCAGGGCATTGAGCCCGATGGGGTCTCCTCCTCAGCCTCCCTGAAGCAGCTTTGTGGAAAGCTGGGTCATGCTTGTTTTGGCCCTTGCAGAATTATAATTTTTTAAAAAATTGTGAAGCTGAGATGACTCAGTAATGGTGATTGCCATCAAATGTGATGATCTGAGTTCGATATCCAGGACCACACGGTGGAAGGGGAGAACCAGTTCTCCTAAGCTGGCCTCTGAATAAATAAATGTAAATTTAAAAAGAAAATTGTGGCTGACATTTACAAGATTGGATATTTTAGATTTCTCTTGGAAACTCAACTGCAAATGTGACCTTTGCCTAGAAAAAGAGACCATGTGGCAATGGGCTGTCTTGAGGGTCCCCTGGGAGCCTGGCAAGAACTTAATATTTATAGTTCCCACCTCTGCCTGCCAGCTCATAAGCTGCCTCCTCAGCCTGGCCCTAGGTTTTGTGTGTGTGTGTGCGCGCGCGCGCGCGCGTGTGTGTATGTGTGTGTTGGGGAATACTTGAGATCTCAGGCTCTGGATACTGGGGCCAGAGACAGCTTCAGTGATGGTTCTGAGATCTACTGTGTGCTCCAAGAGCCACAAAGAACTTAGGTTTAGGAAGAGGACACGTGGTCAGGAATGACAGGGATCCTAATGGTCACCATATTCACAGAGTACATACACTCCGGACAAGCCCACTGCAACTGAAGTATTGTGCATGTCCCCCAGCTCTAAGGCCCAGCCTCACAAAGGAGTGGAAAGGTCAGGGAAGATTCTGCTGGGCTGTCAGGGCAGAATGGAGGGTGAGAGTCCAAGAACCAGTGGCCTATAAGTTTGCTCTATTATTTATTATGTTGGCAGTTGGGACCCAGGAGCTTGTGCGTGATAGTGAAGTGCTTTACCTAACAGGACTGCATCCTCAGAACACAGGGGATGCTTAGAAAGAGACCCATTTCCTTAGCTGGGTTGTTGATGAGCTGGAAGGCTCATCACTCACACCACTCATTCTTCAGGGTCCAGGTTGTAGCTAAAAAAGATTCATTTGCTGCAGGGGGTGTGGCTTATCCCCCAGGGAGCCCTATGTATGCCTTCTATAGTTAGTGTCAGCCTTTAGCCTTCACACAGGCTGCTGGGCCCAGACCCAGGCTGACCCAGCTGGGGTGGACTGGCCCCTAAGTTCCCTCCTTTGGAGGGTAGGCATCCATGCTGTTCTAGGGGCCACACTTTGAGACTCATTTGGAGGATTATTGTAATGACTTTCTCAACTTATTGTATAGAGGAGGGCAAGAAAGAGGAGGAGTAGGGGAAGGCTAAAGAGAAGAAGAGGAAGAGGAAGAAAAAAAGGAGGAAGAGGAGAAGAAGGAATGTCAGGGCATGGGATAGAGGAGCAGAAAATTTGCCCATGGTCACAGCACTGGTTCTGGGGAGACTCATTTTCTCCCAGACCTTCTGGTTACTAAGCCCTTTCCCAGGGTGTCCCTGGAAGGTAGATCTTGTTCAGGGGGCTCGCACAGGCCCATCATAGAGCTACAGTAGAGGTTACGGTGAGCAGAGATTGGCCCTGGGGTTTGAAGATGGGCTTTTCAGACCCTTACTGCTGTTATGGATCAAATCCACTGGGGAAAGACCATAGACTGGATTCAAATAATAACTGTATGAATTTATCAATTGCTGCTAGCAGTTCGAAGGCGTGTCAGGCAGAAGAGACTAGAGGAAGGGTTTTTAAAGGTGGCAACTGTGATGATCTCACTTGTGTGGAGTGTGTAGCTGAGTGAGAATATGCTTTCCCTCCCATCAGGTGTGAGGGATTTTCTCTCTCTCTCCCCCTGTAGATGGTGATAAAGGACTGTCTCACTCCCTGGTACATGGTGATAAGTGGGTTCACAAAAGCCAGTCAATTGGCTAATTATCTCACAGCATATTTTCAATTTTGGGGAGGGGAGCAAGGAGCCAGAGTTCCTGGGAGCTTATCTTTTAGGAATTTAGAATGGGAGCAGAGCCCAATGGAGCCCTCCTTACCCATCACGCTGCCACTTCCAATTGTGTGATCCCGGGCAAAGTGGTTTCTCTCTGAGCCTTGGTTATTCTAGCACCAAGATGATGATCCATCCTGCCAGGTTTTGTGTGGGTAAGGTGGCCACCACAGCCTGCCCCGAGCCTTCCACACCATGGGGAAGATAATCCGAGTTGCCAGCGACGTCTGGGATCCCATTTGGAACCGCACATCTGAGTTCTCCCAAGAGCTTTGTGCATCATCTGGGTCAGGGCTTCATCTTAGCTCGTCTGACTAAGGTGAGGTCACAGCATCGGTGTTCTGGAAATTACTTTTGAATTGCTTTGACAACATTCCTGAAGGAAACACCTTAAGGGCAAAAACGACTTACTTTTGACCCCAGATTGGGGTGGTATGGCTGAGCAGTTCAGTCTGTGGCAGTGGGTGTGCATTGTAGAGGCTGGCCACATCGTAGTGGGCCAGGAAGCAGAAAGAGGGAGGGAGGCAGGACCAGGGTCAGGGGTGTAATATTCAAAGCCACCCCCTTCCTAATGCTACCTACTTCCACCACCTAGGCCCTGTCTCCTAAAGGTTCCATAGCTTCCTCAAATAGTGCTATCAGTCAGGGAGTAAGTGTTCAGTACACTAGCAGCCCCCACCCAGGTCACTGTCCTGTGCAGCTGGGCTTTGACTGCTCCCCTGATGGGGGAGGATGGCTGTCAATGGAAATGCACCATTTGTAGCATCCCCCCTAATCAGGGATGGGATCCAGCCTCTCTGGTGTGCAGGAGGATGGAGCTGAGGTTGACCTTGGCCTCCTGCCTGGGCCACCAGGCAGGGTCCTGTTTCAATGGTTAGGAGCTGAGTGAGACAGGAGAGAGCACAATAAGGCACAGTGCCACCTTGAGTCAAGAGCACAGAAGCCTGCAGCTGGACGATCTGGTGCATTCCACTCAAACCTCAAGGCAAAGCCCACAGAGAGAGGCCACCCCCACGACAGCCTGCTGGGCCCTGGACTTTCTCTCTCTCCCATCTGCTCTATTGAGAGTGGCAGGTGCCAACGCTTACAACCAGCTCCAACATGTAGGTTCATGTTGAACACAGAAGCGCCTTTATTTCTGAGCTGTTACCAGGTGAAACAACTTTCAATCAGTTAAGGTGACATGCAGCAGCTGACATTTGGACACCTCTCTTTGTAGGAGTGTCAAGTAATGCCACTTCAGGGCAGTTTTTTCCAGGGATGGAAGGAAAGCCCCATGCTTGTGACCTTGGTTGTTCACATTCCATTTCCTAAGAGGTGGGTGCCTGCAGCTATGGGGTTCAGGGGAGCCAACTGTTCATATTTGACATTTATGGATGCCAGACACAGTTCTAGGTAGTCTAAGGACTTTAATTCAGTTAAGTTTGTACCCCAACCCACTGATCTTGGTACTGTTCTCATTGCTATTTTACAGAAAGGGAAACTGAGGTCTAGATGAATAAAAATTTCTCAAGATTCCTTAACTGGTTAGTGGTAGAACAGGGATTTGGGTGGGGATGGTTTGGCTTCGGGTGTTGTGCCTAGAGCACGCCCCCCCCCCCCCGCACAGAGGGAGACCACCAGAAAGCAGAGCAGATCGAACTGCAAGGTTAACTCTTTTATTGCAAGTACAAACAAGTATAGGCAATTACTGGCTGGCTAGGAACTTCTTCTTCACTACCTTGAAACAACAAGGTAGAGAGAAAGAAAAGTTAAAAATTCCTTTGCGGGGTTAGTTTTTACAGGGTGCAATTACAAAAAGGCTTTTTGAAGTGGCTTTTGGCATGGGTGCAAGATCTTTTGCTCCCTCCTATCCTGCTAAGTCAGCTTTTGTTTTCTTTATCACCAGGTGGCTGGCTGGGCTGAGCTGAGTGACCTTGTGCTCCAATCTCCCAAGTGGGAGGGGGAAGGAAAGTGCTGCTAGTCTGTGTTTCTAATTTTAAAACATTCTGCTAGGAAATTCTCGTCCCTTTGAGAATAAGGAGTGAGGGTCTCTCACAGGGTCACTGTCCTGCACCAAGGGTGATCACTTGTCTGCTGTTCCCACCCACGTCCAAGGAAGAGTGGGAGGCTCACAGATCTTCTGTGTGATGCTGTGTTTCCAAGGTGTGACTCAAGCCAACACTCCCATTCAGTGACACATTCTGTCTTCTTCCCTGAAAGCTATCTCTTCCTATTTACCCAGAAGCCAGGACTGTTCCAGGCTGTGGACTCCTTAGGAGTCTATGCTGGAGTGTGGTGCCTGGGGGAGCCAGGCAGTGATTGCTAATGGGTAGGCCACTTGCTTAGATGGAACAGTCACACTGGGCAAAGGAAAGGGAGAAATAAGGATGACTGCTAGGTTTTGGGTTTGGTTTGAACTCGAAACTTTTCGTGAAGCCTTATTCATATGCTCCTCTGCCCCAAGGCTGAGGTCTTTCATGGGTTATTTCATCCCCCTCCCCTATGCTGTGCTGACTTTAAGGACCTGATATCCTTCCTGTCCCCTGGAGAGCAGGAGGCTCTGATACTCCTGGGAAGATAGCATGGCTGAGGGAGCCCCTGGCTGCTGCCTGTGTCCATAAAGTTTTTTGTAGGTGGGGTTTCTCTGTCCTGCCAATCAACTCTGTCCCACCAGCTGAAAGACCCCCAGAGTGGGGAGACTCTCACTCAAGTCTCGGGATAACACAACCCTCCAAGAACTCACAAGAGACAGTCCTTGCTGCAATCACATGAGGTTTATTGATAGGAACCAGCACGCTGGGGCCGAGACTCATATCCCACGCAGGGGAGGAGTTCGACCTCAAGTAGCTGGGAGAGGGAATATTTAAGGGAAAAAAACGAAACCACAACCCAAAGGGGGTAGGGAGGGCGTCATTGGAAAATTCCGAAAATACCAGTGATAATCACAAGGGGGTAAGTCCCCGTTTCTCAAGATTATTCTCAAGATTATAATCTAACTTTATGCTCAGCTAGTTCCTGGAACAGAGTCACTGAACCGGCTAACCTAGATTTTTGGCTCTTCTCTTCCTGCTAGATTTTTGGCTCTATTTTTCCTGCTAGAGGGGTCTGGATTTATCCAGGTCTTTCACAGCCAGCTCCCAAATAACCACATGGAGACTTATATTATCGATTATAAATGCTTGGCTGATAGTTTAGGCTTGTTACTAACTAGCTCTTACAACTTAAATTAACCCTTATTTCTTATCTGTGCTCTACTGAAAAAATGGCAGTGCGTTTTTTTTTTTTTTTTTCAGAATGGAATGTTCATCTGCCTCCTCTGCCTCTGACTGGTGACTCTCGTGACTGTCCTTCTTCCTCCCAGAATCCTCTCAATTTCGTCCTCCCGCCTAACCTCCTCCTGCCTAGCTATTGGCTAGTCAACTCTAACAACAAGAGCAACACATACAAAAGAATGATTCTATAGCAGTTTTCTTTGGGCGTAGCTGTCATTCATGTATATCCTGTCTTTGAGTCATTTGTGCCACAATGGCAGAGTCAAATGCGACAGAGACCACATGACATAACCAAAATAGCCTTTCATGACAAACTGCTCTGGAAGGTGACAGGGTCACATCTGGGTAGAGCCGGGCTCCCTTGATGTCAGAAATCCCCACACTGAGTATCTGTGACAAAGAAATATGTGCCTTTTTTGGGTAAAATCCCAATATTCCTGAGGCTGGTTTGTCATGGTGCTCATGTTACTTGCTCTAACCCGAAATGACTGGCATGCAATAAGCACAGAACCCTGCTTATGTTCAGTTACTGTAGTAAGACACCCTGATGGAAAGCATCTTGGGAAGAAAGGGTTCTTTGGATTACAGTCCCAGGTTACAGTCCACCAGCACACTTTCTTCACTCATAGTTTGGGGCCCAGTCATTCAAATTGTACGGACCACATTCAGGGTGTCCCTTTACACCTCAGTTAACCCAATTAAGAAGAATCCCCATAAACAAGGCCACAGGTCAACTCACTCTAGACAGTCATTCTTGAGACTCTCTTCCAGTGTGATTGTGTGTGGCAAAGTGACAATTAAATCTAACCAACCATCACACAAGCCAACGACAGCTTCCTTCTGTGACTGGCATTTACAGAACATATGTATACAATGGGTGAGTTAGCCAATTTTCATTGCTGTGACAAAATACCCGAGACAGTCCAGTTCGAGAGAGGAAAAGTTCGTTTTGGACCATAGCTTTGAAGTGTCTGTTCATAGCTGGTAACCTGTTGCTTAGGCCTATGATGAGACCCATCATGGTGGGAATCCTTGGTAGAGGAAACTCTCCCTCATGACATCAGAGGAGCAAAAGCTACCACAGGAAGGAGTTGGCTCCCACTAGCTCCTAAGAGGACACACCTTCTTGATTCAAGACTTCCCACCAGGCTCTACTTTCCCAATCTCCAAACTTCAAAGGTAAAGTCAATCTTCAAATCCCAGAGGTAAGCCAGACCTGATGGCACACACCTGGGATCACAGTAAGGGGCTGAGTCAGGAGGATCAAGAACTCTAGGCAAGCTTGGGCTATGAAGTGAGACTGCCTAAAAAAGAAAAAAAAATCAGGGTGTGGGTGTACCTCAGTGGAGCTTGCCTAGCATGCACAAGGCTCTGGTTTCGGTTCTCAGGCCTGCCAAACAGACAATCCTAATCAAGCAACCAAACAAAACAACAGATTTAAGAACCGAAACACAAACACAAACTGTGGTAATGGTGTTTGGAATAGACTGAGGGACGGGTTGGATTCCTTTTAACTTTTCCTTCACCTGAGCCTTACGTACAACCTGATACTTTGTGGAGAATTTTCCTTCCCTTTCCTTCACCTCATGGCTTTCTGTGAACCTTCAAACTTTCCTCCTCCACTGTCCCCAGGATTAGGTGCTTCTGTTCTATGTCCCTGAATAGCCTGGGAGAGAGTCTTGTGGGGTCTGTATGCATGAGAGGCTTCTGGCATGGACCGACAGATGAGTCCTGCCAGTTATAAGGGGTTATGATGCAGTGGGAAGAGGGCAGGTTAATTGGAACTAGCATGGGGCTCTGATCTGTTGGAGGCTTGTTTGAGTTAATAGAGATCTAAATGCCCTCTCCAGAGATTTGCATGATGGTGCCGTGTTGGAGACTGCAGACCACCAGACCCTGAATCTCCTGTAAATAACTTGTTTTCTTCTGCTCTGAGCAGCCTGCAGCTGCTCTGAGCATGAGACCCTGATGGCAGGGGAGTGGTTTCTGGTGGCTTGCAGCTGAAAGATCCCGAGAGCTGGGGCGTGGTCAGAGCCCTATATAAGCTGACAATAAAGGGGGAATTCTTGGGGAATTCAAGGATGACCCATGTCTCTGTCTCTGTCTGTGTATCTGTGTATGTTTAAATCTCCAGGCCCTTGCCCAAGACTCGTGAACCGTCTTGTAGTGCAGGCGTGCACTACAGGCATAGTACCGTAGTACATGTAGTACAGGCAGTCGGTACAGGTAGAGGCCCCAGCGAGATCAGGAACTAGGGAAACGCTGAGAGATCACCCTTGGGAATGGTGAGGGTGGATTGAAGATGTATGCGTTTCAATCCCCAGGCTCTTGCCCCATAGCCGTTCTGGGTGGTGTAGGCGCCATGGCAGGAAGGACCATTGAGATCTGGAAATAGAGGTTCTCTGAGGGACACCCTCTGGAAGGCTGGCCAGCAGAAAAGTAATAAACGTAATAAAGAGGAGGTGGGAGGGTGAATTGGAAGCCTCAAAAAGATGGCACATGCATAGTGTTGTGGGTTTTTTTTGTTTTCTTTTTTGACTAGAGAGAGACATTTGGCTCTGGGGACTGCTAAGAAAGGTTAACATGGTTTGATGCACCAAGACCCCCTGAAGGTCACTGTGAAGGGCCCCCAAAGATACTCCCCCCAATAAACAGCAGGAAGTAGTCTGGAGAGAGAACTATGCCCAAATTCCCTACTGGAGGTTGTGGGGTCGAAGGGTACGCTGTGGGCACTAGTGGCTTGGTTTGGAGTCTTGCTCTGCTCCCTGTACCATTTTGGACCCAGAGTGAGCAGGGCTTGGGCCAGAAGGCAGCTGGAGCAGAACTTTGCGAGGGAGGCAGCCGACTGCTGTGAGTGCTCGTGGAGAGGCCCAGAAGGTGGCAGCGGTGCCAGGAGCCATGGCGGTTCCCGACTCTGTTCGCCCCGTTCTTTCTTTCTCCCAATGGCAGCCGGAGACGCGTTGCCCTGGACCAGTCGGTGCCTGGCCCCGCTGAGAGAGACTTTGGAGTCACTGTGGCCTGTAGTGGCTGCTATTGTCACCACTGCGGCCCTGGCGGCAGACCATATTTGTGCCACACCCATGCCAGTCCAAAACCTTAGTCTAATTATATAGAAAAGGGGGATATACTGGGGAGCTGCAGACCACCAAACCTTGAATTTCCTGTAAACAATTTGTTTTCCTCTGCTCTGAGCAGCCTGCAGCTGCTCTGAGTATGAGACCCTGATGGCAGGGGAGTGGTTTCTGGTGGCCTGCAGCTGAAAGAGCCCAAGAGCTGGGGCGTGGCCAGAGCCCTATATAAGCTGATAATAAAGGGGGCATTCTTGGCATTCTTGTTTTTAAGGATGACCTGTGTCACTGTCTCTGTGTGTGTTTAAATCTCCAGCCCCTTGCCTGGCTTGCGAATTAACTGAACCATCCTGTAGTGCAGGCTCCGCACTACAGGCATAGCATCGTAGTACATGTAGCAGCACAGAAACGTACAGTGCAGGAGTGGGAAGGCTATAGGCGAAAGAAGATAATGGCTTTTCCTGACAAACAAAAACCCCACTTTACCAGAGGTATGCTGAGTGTTTCCTGGGTCAGAGTCCAGCCTGAACGGAACACGGATTGCCTTCTTGGGAGGTTGGGACTTGACATTCGTTGTGTGTGAGTAATGTTATATTATTGCGGCGTGGTAGGTGGTTTTTGGAGCTTAATGAACTGTCTCTTGTCTCAATATTGAAGATGACAAAATCTGCTTCTTGTTGCCAAGGTTGTGGGGGGTCCCTTGGAAGGTTGCTATCTCTTGGGGATTGGGTGGGGCTTCTGGTGAAAACATCTGTTTCCAACTAGATCTCAGAGAGGAAGGAGAGGAGCCAAAGTCGGGGCCTGGCCACAGAAGGCAGGGCAGCAGGTGCTGGATCCCACCCATTTCAAGAGCCTGGTGGGCAGGTCTGCTCCCCACTTTCCACATCTCTACCCCTCACTGTGTTCTCATCTACCCTGTGTGTGCCTTCCTGTTTGATGTGAGAAACATGTTTGACTTTGTATGTCTTGGTTTCTCTACCTGGAAAATAGAGACAATAATACCATCTACTTCTGTTATACTTACCCAGAGTGACAGCAGATCTCTCTTAGTAACCATGATATTATCAAAACAGACAATGACAATCAGGTTCTAAGATTAGGATTTGGTAGTCATTAATCTAATTATTGAGGTTCCCACTTCCCATAGTTCTCACGGCTGGGCAGTGGCTTTTCTGGAAGGGCTGAATAGAGGCAGGAAACAGGTTTAAATCCCATTCTGTCACCTCCCTTGCTGTGTGACTTTGGGCCAGCCCCTTAATTTCTCTCTGCCTCTGAAGTTGTAAAATGGGAATATTCGCATGGCCATGCACTCAGCACACGGTTAGGGAGCAGGAAGTGCTTCCTGTTACAGTATCATTCCATCAGGAAGCTGGGCAAACACACTGGGCACTCTAGCAAATTTTGACAGGAAACCTGGTGAGGATGCAGGACCAGGACTAGGAAAAGGGAAGGAAAACTTCCAGGAAACCACCCTTAAGGAGGTCCATCCGCTCAGCAGCGACCCCACACATGCACAGAGAGAATGCAATGGAGTGGGAGTGCCTGCAGACGGAATGCAATACTGCCAGGCACGGTTTTAGTTTTTGTACAGCAAGTAAGTGTGCTGAGCCCATTCCCTCCAGGCCCCCTACCCTCCCTTCCTCACCCCTCCTCCTTCCCTTTAGTCCTCTCTGTCCCCCGGGGAAGTTTACTGCTACTCTCATGTCATATGTAGCTACAGAAAGTCTAGCAACCACAAGTGAGAGAAGACATGACATTTGTCTTTCTGAGACTGCCTTAATTTGCTTCATATGGTGGCTCCAGTTGTGTCTAGTTTCCTGCAAACGATGTAAGTTTGTTCTTTCATGGCTAAAAGAACTCCCTTGTGACTCCTGACACCCAGGGAGAGTCTCCTTCCATGGACCTTCCAGCCCCCTCTGCTGAGCAACTGACCTTGCAGCTTGTAGGACTGGACTTCCAGTCTGTGCATTGACAGGGGCCCGGCAGGTGTCCTGGGGCCTGACCTGACTGGCAGCTGTGTCCTTTGCTGTAATAGTCTTTCAATCTAATCTGATAGCTGTCCCTCGGGCCCTGGTCAGTGCACCATGGAGGCTAGAGGCCGTCATTACCCTTAGTCCTTTTGTTTGGAAACAGTCTTGCTATGTAGTTCAGATCCCCTCAGACTCCCCATCCTCCTGCCTTAGCTTCCTGAGTGCTGGGATTACAGGACTGGGTCACCACACCCACCTCCTGAGAGGGCTAAGGCTGGTACACCGGTACCCTGAAACTTCAATGAGCAGCTCCCTCCTCCTTTCCTTTCTTTTTCTTCTATTCCCTTCCCTTCCTTCCTTCCTTCCTTCCTTCCTTCCTTCCTTCCTTCCTTCCTTCCTTCCTTCCTTCCTTTCTTTCTTTCTTTCTTTCTTTCTTTCTTTCTTTCTTTCTTTCTTTCTTTCTTTCTTTCTTTCTTTCTTTGAGACAGGCTTTCTCTGTAGCTTTGAAGCCTTTCCTGGAACTCACTCTGTAGACCAGGCTGGCCTCGCACTTACAGAGATCTGCCTTCCTCTGCCTCCCGAGTGGCGTGTGCCACTATCATAATTTTTCAGTTCTAGAAACAGATCATACATCTCTGGGAACGACAGAAAGAAAAAACTGTGTGGTAAACTCAACACAGTACATCCCCACGGCCAACTCTGATGTGTGGGCAGGGAGGGAGGAGAGTTGGGTCTTATAAATAGCCCTGCTGGTTCTCTTCCCTTGGGCATTTGCCAAGGAGTGAGTATTCACTGTGAATCAGAGTCCCAAGGGTCTATGGTAGTAAAAAAAAAAACAAAAGCCTGCCACTGAAACCAAGGAATGCACCAACTTCTATGAAATTTGCTCAGTGGGAGTCTAGGGAAGATTAGAGAGGGCTGTAAGAGACAAGCTCCGAGCCCCAATCCTGAGGAGTAAGGGCTGAAAACTGAAAGTTTAAAGTCAGACTGGGCGGCATTGTGCGACCCTGTCAAACATAACTGTTTTACCCAACCCCGGGCCACACCACGCATGAGGTGTTTCTGGCATGAGGCATTATAACCACATACACACAGACACACACACACACACACACACACACACACAGACACACACACACACACACACAGACACAGACACACACACACACACACACACAGAGAGAGAGAGAGAGAGCAGGGAAACAGGGTTAACTGTGAGTCCTAACCCATAAGCCCATGGCTTTTTCAGAATTGATACAACATTTTCATTTCTTGAGCAGCATTACTCCAGACTCCATTTCCGAGGGGGGAGGGGCAAATGTAGAATCTGCATTATTCCATACTTTGATCATACAGCAAGTCTTTATTAGTATTTTTAAAATGCCTCAATGATGCAAATTTGCATAATGTGGGATGGTCGGTTTGGGGTTCCCTGACAAGATTGGGGTGAATTGGAAGGCTTTTGAGGGCTAGGAAGTTTCTCCTTGAGTACTGGTCCTCCATGTCTGTGGTTGGGGCTGCTGTCAGAATGGAGGGGAGAAGCCTCACAATGGCTTGTCAGGTAAGCCTTATACTTTCTGTGTAAGCATGAGGATCCGAGTTTGAATCCCCAGCACCCACGTGAAAACAGAGCATGGCTGTACATACTCAACGTGTCTGTAGCCTCAGCTTTGTGGGGCATGGATAGGAGGGTTCTGGGAACTGGAATTCTGGGAGCCAGCCTGGCCCAGGGAGCTTATGGTTTAATAATAGTAATAATATTATTAAAATAATAAGGTAGAGGGGCTGGAGAGATGGCTTAGCGGTTAAGAGCACTGGCTGCTCTTCCAGAGGTCCTGAGTTCAATTCGCAGCCACATGGTGGCTCGCAAAACCATCGACAGTGGGATCTGATGCCTTCTTGTGGCATGCAGGTGTACATGCAGATAGAGTACTCATCCACATAAAAGAAATAAATCTTTTAAGAAGTAATAATAAAGCAGAGAGCAATTGAGGAAGACACAAAGTGTTCCTCTGGTGTCCACACCCATGTGCATGGATGCATAAATACACAGATGCAAAAACCCAGGTGGCCCAGGACTCAGCATTCTTAACAACGTCTTCATGAGACCTTGATGTGGGGAGTTAAAATGCTGGGTGTGTGAGCTCCATGGAGGGTGTAGATACCTGTTGCTGGAACAAAATATGTGGTAGGCTCAGCTTGAAAGAGGGAGGGTCTACCCTGGCTCATGGTTTCAGAGGGTTTGGTCCATGGGCACTTAGTCCCCTAAGCTTGGCCAGAGCACCACAGCAGTGGAGCCCATGGTGGAGGCCGTTCTTCTACAGGCAGGACACATAGGGACGGAAGGGCCTGTGCTCACCCAGGGACCCTACATCCTCCAGCTGGATTCTACCCCCTGAAATACACAGCGTCTCCTAAGAATGCACTACCAGTTGGGGACCAAACATGAGCCTGGGGCTTAAGGACATTCAAATCAGAGCACTACAGAGAGGTACTTCTCTGGACTAGACGGACACAGGTGGTCTCTTTTGCAAAGGACCCTCCTAGGCGGCAGCAGGAACAGACTCATGATCCTCGAGGCTTGGATGTAGTGCATGGAGCCTGAAACAGGCCTGCAAACATACAGAGGACTCTTAGGACTGCCTGTCACCTCCCCAAGGGCAGGTGCTGAGGAGCATTGTACAGCACAATGACCTTGTTGGCAACGCTGATTAGCAACCTGCTGAGCACCAGGCAGGGCTCTCCCTGGTTTAAATACACCGACTCACAGGTCTTGTTATCACCCTTGTTTTCCAGGTCAGGACATTGAAGCACAGAGAAACTTAGCGACTTCTTCAAGGCCACACAGCCAGTGAGTGGCAGGAAGAGACTTGAATTTAGGCATAAAGCTCTCTTTGGCTCTGCCTTATGGCTTCAAACAAGAAATGGGAGAATGGAAGGAAGCCCCATGGCCTGGCGCCAGACCCTGTGACATCTGGGAGACCAGAGAGGAGGGATTCTGGGAGGCACCATCAATGATGGGGTGGCTTTTGATTTAGAAGAATGGCAGAGGTGAGACACATTCTAAGGAGACACCTGTGCTGTCTGTGGGGACAACGTATCCAAGGTGACATTTCCCTAGGAATCTCCCACTTGTGAAAGGGAAAGTCTGGCTCTAGTGTGGCCAGAGAAGCTTATCTATCAGAAGAGGCTAGTCAGTAATGGGCGGCCCCACCCTGATTGGGACTACTTAGCCACACACACCTCCTGCCCTTCCTTTGACCTGGAAGATGAACTTAGGAGGTCACTAGACATCTTTGATTCTTTGCTCCTCTCCCCAGTGCGGCCACTTTCTCTTCTTTACATCGTTCCCTGCTGTTTGGTTGGTCTGTTGAGGAAAGATGGTTGGGCCTAGTTTGTTTGGGTAACCAGTGTGCTTCCTGTCTCTACGCTCATTGCGAGATCAGGTGCCTGTCACTTTAAGACCTGATCTACAGCCTAGAAAGAGCAGGCTTCTATATGCCCCCTGGTCCTGCTCTTGTCTTGCTTAGGCTGCTGGAGACATTGCCACAGGCCTGATGGATTCGGCAGCAACCTTGGTTCTCCCCATTTCGGGTATTGGCCAGTTCATGATCAAGGTGCCTGCAGACCCGGGCCTAGTGAATTAGACTTTGATCTTCAGCCGCAGTCTCTCTGTGCCCGCTGATGACTTTGAGTGGTATCTCCCTCCATTCTGTCCCGTGCTTCAGCTGGAGGTGGGACCTGTTTAACACGACGTTTCCTCCAGCCAGAATTGAGGAGAAGGATGTGCCTCCACACTTGGCTTTAGTTCCTATGCTCAGGTACAGAAAGGTAGCCCCCAGGGATGCCAGAGGGAAAAGAAGGCATACATAGAAGTGGACCTGGTGGGTGCCAGGGTGGAAACTTCTGAAACCCAGGAGACCTCAAGCTATTGCCCCCACCAGTCTTGGAGCCAGGAATTCCACGAGTGACATTAAGGAGAAATAGGGAGTGGGTATATAGGGTATTGGAGGTGGGTGTGTATGCGAGGTGAAGGTCCGAACCCGTTTTTTTTTTTTGTTTCTGGCATCCCCCGGTATTGGGGCCCACTATTTTGATGGAAGGGGCAAAGGGCAGCCATGGGAGCCCCCTGGTGGCAAGCCTGGGTAGTGTTGCCCAGGTTGGAGAGAAATGAGAAATGAGTTAATAATTGTTAAGTTGCAGTCAGGCTACAGATTTGCATATAGGAGACCACACAAATGCATACATCTCTACGCACACACATGTAGACATGCGTGCTCACACATGCACATGCATGAATGCACAGCCCCATCCTGCTATAACTGACCTGTTATCTGGTTATGGCTCCAGAGAGGTAGAGGAATAAACTGCAGAAATAAATTCTGTTTATTAGCTGTGGCTTCTCCCTGGCCCCCTCATGGGAGTCTCCTGACCACATTCCTTCCCAAGATGGGAGAACAATCTTGAGTTGACTTCGACTTTAGATGTTTGAAAAGACACCATGAAGAACTTAGCCCAACCACCTGGGTATTTCTGTGAAAGGGACTTTAGAAGTTGGGGCTCCATTGGTCTCAAAATTGGATTTTCCGGTACTGGGACCACATCTTCACTTAGGGGAGAAGCAAAGGCAGGACATAGTTCTAAGAGCGTCTATGACATACATGGATCTACATAGGAAAGAGAAAAAGACAAGATCTCCTAAGTAAATTGGGAGTGTGGAGGGTCACAGGAGAGGGTAGAAGGGGAGAGGGAGGAAGGGAGGGGAGTAGAAAAAAATGTATAGCTCAATAAAAACAATGAAAAATAAAAAAAGAGTGTCTTCTCAGATGATCTTCTCAGATTCTAGGAGCTCACCTCTGCCAGCAGCTAGTCTTCCTTCCTTTCTTTTCTTCCTTCCTTCCTTTCTTTTCTTCCTTCCTTCCTTTCTTCCTTCTTTCCTTTCTTCCTCCTTTCCTTTCTCTTTTCATTTTTTAGTTTAAATTTTAAATTTAAAATATTAATTAATTGTATGTGTGTGAGTGTATGCATGTGTGTCCGCTTATCCCATGAGACACACATGGCGGCCAGAAGGCAACTTGTGGGAATTGGTTCTTTCCTCCCGCTCTGTGGATCCTGGGAATTTCACTCAGGTTTTCAGGCTTGGTGGCAAGTTTGTACCAGCTGAGCCATCTTGCCAGCCTGTAGTGAACACGTTTGAGTGCTTGCTTGCTGCCTGCCCGTTGCTGGCCTTGCTTCTTCACTTTGCTCAGTCCTTCCACGCTCGCTGATGCATTCGAAGCACTCGGAAAGTTCTACAGGAATAACCGAACTAGCCTTCGAATGGTCTTTTGTTATGGTCATCCCCAATTATGTTCAGAGACTGTGTCCCAGCTTCTCAGTGGATGTCTCAAGCCATTGCCAAGCCTTTACACACTGTCTTCTGTGTGCCGCGTGGTGTTGCCATAGAGCACAAGAAGGGATCCATCCTGTCTTTCACGCCCAGGCGCCTCCTGTCAATGCTACTCTTGCTCTCTGGAGCTGATGTTAAGTATCTATTGAATACAAGCGTTGTGACCACAGCAGTCAGTCTGGTAAGTGGGACAGCTAAGCGGGTAACAGATGAGCGGCACGGACAACACGGATACACGGCACACAGCGGCGAGCCGTGGTCTAGGCAAGATGCTGTCTTGGCCTCGTTTCTGCTGCTGTCATCAAATGCTGTGAGCAAGGCAACTCAGAGAAGAAAGAGCTCATTTGCGTTTATGGCTGCAGAGGGATACCAGTTCACCGTGGTGGCACAAGCGTGGCAGCAGGTAGCAGGCGTGGCAGCAGGAGCAGGCAGTGGAGAACTCACATCTCAACTGCAAGCATGAAGGGGAGAGAGCAAGCCGGAAGTGGCTCAAGCTCTCAAAGCCCTGACCTCAGTCACCTGCTTCCTCCAGCAAGACCACACCTCCTGAACTGTCCAAACAACTGCTGGGTGTATGGTGGGGGTGGCGGGGTGGCGGGGTGGCGGTGGCAGTGTCTCATTCAAACCACGGCAGATGATTTTATCATACTGCTCAGAATAGTGCATGGTTTAATAAGATTTTCAAAAGGATTTATTGATTTTTTATTTTATGTGGTTGTTTGCCTGAGTTCATGTATTGCACTATGTGTGTGCCCGATGTTTGCGGAGGGCATTGGATTCCATGGGAAAAGCATTTACAGATGTCTGTAAGCTGCAGTGGGTGCTGGGAATCAAACCCAACACGTGCTCTTAACCAGTGAGTTATCTCTCCAGGCGCTAAGCATGATTTAAATCTTATGTGCTCTTTGTGTGATTTTCCCTGTAATCTTTTCAGAGCACAGTTGACTGCAGGTAACTAAAATTATGGACCATGAAACCCCGGATAGGGCGATCACTCTGTTCTCCCGTTGCTCTCGGCCGTCGTGTCCCACCTTTCCCTGAGTACCCGATTCAGGCACATCCTGCCTCAGGACCTCTGCATGCTCCCTTCCCTAGACTCACTTCAGACATCTCCACGGTTGGCTTCCTCTGCTCCTCCATGTCTTCACTCCAAGTTCCTTTTCTCGTGCACTCTCTCCTGGACCTAGAACCACATCTGGAACCACAGGATTCCTCCTCCCTTTCCTCTCTCCCTTGGTTCCCTAAAATTACCAGTTATCTTTTCCCTCTCTAGGTGCATTACTTTTATTTATCCCCTCACAGGGACATGTGGTCCTGCTGCTTCCTTCGTCTCCCTGGGTGTCTTCCAAGCAGAGGCTCTGCAAACCTGGGCGGGATGTGGAAGAGAGGACTGGCTTCTCTTTTTACAGATGAGAAGACTGAGGCTTAGACAACCAAGCTGATCATTTGTCTTCCAGACAGGGGATTCAAGCGCCTGCTGATTCCAGTGTGGCGGCTGAGACTGCCAGGCTGAAGGGGTGGGGTTTTTCCAGGTGGCTCACTCAGTGAATTCCTTTTAGGTCTCAGGTTTCTGTAATTGAATTTGCAGTCTCTAGGAGCACGTGAGGAGGAGCTCCTGCCATCCTGCCAGGGAAGTTGCTGGTAGCCACAGGCACTGGAAGGTTTTATGGGATACAGGCTTGCCTTGGCCATCACCTTTGTTTTGTTTTAAGGGATGGGAACTCTACCCCTCACCCTGCCAGACAGGGTTTCACCAGGTAGCCCAGGTTTGCGTTTAATTTATTTGCTACTCTCTTGCCTTCCCAGTGCTGGGATTTTAGGCACAAAGATATCTGACCACACAAGTCCAGAAACAAAACTCCTTCCCATGAGAAACCTGAGGCTTATATTACAGAACACAAGAGCAAGCTGGAAGTTTGGTCTACATGAGGGCAGTTCTGTGGTTAATTACACCAGTGTGTCCATTAGCTGACATAATCAGCAACTGAATTAACTTCTGCTTTTTGAGCTGTATTTTAAAGGCATTTTTTAAATGCAGGGTTTTTTTTTTTGAGCCTCTGCACTCTTCAGAAATTAAATTTAGACTGTGATTTTATTACCCTTTTTATTTAATTTATCCTAACGGTTGCATTCAAGCTGTGAACCAGCTGTTGACTTTGAAAAAACATTGTTCAATTTGAAGGGAACATTTTAAAACTTAATGTAATGGCTGTTAGTAATCACTACAGCGATTATACTCCCTCGCACTGTGCGGCACACATGCCTCAGTGGGGACTAGGAACAGGATCTGGTGGGCAAGAGGCGGCGTGGGGAGGGGTATGGACCCTGGGGCGGAGAGGCCTGTTGGGGCAAGGTTGTGGGGAAGCTATACGCACAGACCTGGCAAACCCCTGACTTCTGCCATCCTCCTTTTGGTCCCCTGCAGCTCTGCCCTTTGTCACTGCTAGAAGACGTCCTGGGGAAAGATGAAATCCAGGGGCTCAAATTGGACACTACCCATCAGCTTCTCTCTCCCGCTTCTCTCTCCCACTTTTGTGCCCGATCACCTACCCATTGGCTGCATCCCCAGTCACTGTGGAAGGTGGCATCTAGATCTGCAGACCTTTGTGGTCTGGGGGCCCCAGGCACAAATCCTTCTTCGGTTGGGGCATCTGCCTTTGAAGTGCATCTCCCATGAGGGGCAGATGTGATGCCTGCAGAGGCTGGACGAGCACCCGCTGCACACAAAGATTGGTCTTCTTTGAGACTTGTACACTCAAGCGGAGGGCCTAGGCCAGCCTGCAGGATGATGAGCCCACCAATGGAGCACAGCAGAACCGGCCTGGCTCATGTCTCCTGAAAGTAACCCGCTCACCACTTGTGTAGTAAGCCGCCTCCATGAGCCAGCCCAGTAAACTTATGAGATCATGAGCCATATAAAGCAGCTGTGGCTTTATGACACTGTGCTTTGAGTGGCTCACTTTGTGTTAACAGTGAGTTGAAATTGTTGGTAGGTATTAATGGCCTAATCAACGCCAGACATTGTGCCTGGCCTTGGGGATGTACAGTTCAGGGTGGGCATGAGTTTGGGCTTGGGCCGTTGGCATACCGCAGCGCTGCGATCATATCTCTTGTGTGTTGGCCAGCCTGTTCCTGTATGGTTGAGCCATCCTTGCCCCCTCACTCTGCAGGAAAGATTAGCATTTGGTCAACAAGGGGTGCAAACCCTTACTTTCATTTTGTCACATTGTCCTGCTGTGATTTGCTGTCACAGGGCTAAAGCAATGGGAACAAGCGATCATGGACAGATGTCTCCTGAGCAGCAGGTCTCAACCTGCGGCTTGAGACCGGTTCCAGGAAAGTACAGATGTTTACATGACGATTCACATCAGTAGCAAAATGACAGTTACGAAGTAGCAATGAAAATAATTTTATGGTTGGGATCAGCACCACATGAGGAGGTGTGTTAAGGGGTCACAGCTTTAGGAAGGCTGAGGACCACTGCTTTAAACTGTAAGCCCAAACTAATCTGTTTTCTTTCTCTTTTTTCCCCATTTTTTGTGAGGGGGCGGGTGTCTCTCTATTTAATCCTCACTGTCCTATAACTCCTTGTGTAGACAAGGCTGGCCTCAAACTCAAAGATATCCTCCTGCCTCTGCCTCCCAAGTGCTGCTGTAAAAGGCGTATGACACTATGCCTGGCCTCATCCTTGTCTTTGTAAATTGATTATCTCAGGTATTTGAATAACAGAAATCTGGCTAACACACTTGTAAGTGACAACTACCATTGCTTTTTTGGGCAGGACAGGGATGGAAGCTTGGCTCTCACGTGTGCCAGCTAAGTGCCCCACCACTGAACCCTAGCCCTGGCCCACCACCATTGCTTTTTTGCTGTTTGTATTATTGCCGACTGATTGAGGTAAATTAGTTTCTGGGCCAAGGTTTTCCAAACCTTGGTAATGATCACAATGGGGCATCAAGTTGACTGTCTCCATACTGCCTGTGCATATTAGTTAGAGGTCTTGCAAGGAGCACAATTGACAGAATGAATATGGGAGAGGAGGGGCCAGGATGCCAATATCTGCTCCTCCAGACACCTCATTTCCTCCCATTAGGTCCAACTTCCTGAAGATCCCACTGCCTTCCAGAGGCAGAAAAGTTGGTGACCAAGCCTTTGGGGGCTATTTCACATTCTAAGCATAAAAGGATGGTTAGTGTTGCTGGCTGGACAGTCTGGCTCTCTTGTTTTGGGAAAGTAGGTAGGGTCATGTGACTCTGTCTGACCAATGAGTTGTGAGCAGAAATGAGACCTTTCAGAGATCTCCCTTTTTCTCCTTTGAGGACCAATAGAAATGCTGCAGACAGCGCTGGGCAGTTAACTCGGTCCAGCGTGACAGCTCGTAGAGACACAGACTCCAGATCAGGACTGCCTGGAGTCAAGTGTCCTAGGCAGTTTCCCCAGAACCTGTGCTCAGCCGGAGCAGAGGATGCAGGGCCAGGCAGATGGGGGCAGGCCTTCTAGAGAGTTCTAGAGTCCTTCAGTGATGCCTCAAGCTGCCCACTTAGGCTGGGCTTCTGCAGCCCCACAGCACCACGCTCCAGCTGTGACCAAACCCGGGGAGCTGACGTGATGTTGGGGTGTGGGACTGTCCCACTGAAGACAGTCCCAGGCCAGTGGTGGCTGCTGTAGGCTGCAGCAGTGTGACCAGCAACTGGAGAGAGCGGAGGAGCTTGATGTGGCTGCTTTCCAGCCAGTGGGAGCTGGTTATCACATGTTCGTGAATTCTGTGATCCAGGCGTTGAATAGCCACCAGGAAAAGCTATTCCATTGCAAACTGACAGTTAAAAGCATCCCTTTACAAACACAGGAAACAACTCCCCAGACGAAACACCTCTTTACTAGCTGCTTTTCATATTGCTGTGGTATTTCATATTTCATCCTGCGACAAACCATCTGACACACATGCCTTAAGGGAGGAAAGGTTTCTTTTGGTTCATGGTTTTAGGAAGGTTTAGTATACCCTAGTGGGGAAGACAGGACAGACTGTCTATCTGTGGTGACAGGGAGCATGAGGCTTCCTCACATGGTGGCCAACAGAAAACAGGGAGCACAAGCCTGGAGCCTTCAAAGGCTGTCTTCTAGTGACCCCCTGCCACTACCCAGGCCTTACCTCTCACCTGTTCCAGGTCTTTCAGAGTAGTGCCACCAACAGGAGACCAAGCGCTCAGTGTGTGAGCCCATAAGAGACATTTAAGTCCTAACTTTCTAATTGTTGTGCATTTTGCTCTTTCCCGAGGCTCTGGGTGACTCACGGCTGTGCAGTGGGAGCTCTGTTTAATGGCGCTGTGTCATTATACAGCTCTTCCCAGCCCTACATGCAGGATTCTCTGTAAAGAAAATGCCATGGAAACCAAAGAACACTACAGATTACAACTTTGTTGTTTGTCTGAATGTCTGGATTTGGGAAAGTAACAGAAAAAAAATACCGCTGAACTGTGTTTGAATTGCGAGAGCTCTCTAGGTGACGCATCTGACCATGTGGCACTTAGAGCCCCATGTTTTGTCACCTTCAGCTGTGCATTGTGCATTCTTTTCATCAGTAAAGCAGTAAACACACCCACAAAAGCAGACAGGCACGCACACTGCTTCCCCCTAAGGGTCATCACAAACCACTGGCAGCAGCAGAAAATGTTCTTTGGTTATTTTCTTTAACTTAAAAAAATTTTGTTTGTCTTTATGTGTATGTATGCATGTATATGTCCATGTGAGTGTGCTTGCCTTCAGAGGTCAGAAGAGGGTGTCAGGTTCTCTGGAGCTGAAGTCAAAGGCAGTTGTGAACTGCTGAATGAGGTGCTGGGAACTGAACTCTGGTCCTCTGCAAGGGCAGCATCTTAGTTAGGGTTTCTATTGCTGTGAAGAGACCATGACCATGGCAACTCTTATAAAGGAAAACATTTAACTGGGGTGGCTTACATTTTCAGAGGTTTAGTCTATTGTCATCATGGTGCAACATGGTGACGTGCAGACAGGCGTGATGCTGGAGAAGTAGTTGAGTGTTCTACATCTTGTCTTGCAGGCAACAGGAAGTAGTCTGAGGCACTGGGCATGGCTTGAGTATATAAAATGAGATCTCAAAGCCCACTTCCACAATGACACACTTCTTCCAACAAGACCACATCTACTCCAACAGGGCCACACGTCCTATAATTCCACTCCCTTTGTGGGTCAGTTTCTTTCAAACCACCCCAGGCAGCAAGAACTCTTAACCACTGAGTCTTCTCTTCAGTCACAGTTATCTCAGTGGTGGGGCAGACTGGACTTGTTAATTGAAAGGGAACTAATCTTTTGCCATTATTGTTGTATGTCCCTGGACGTGTTAGGGCTGTTTGTTACCACAGTATAACCTCACCTATACTGACTGACACACTTAGGCACTTAATTCTCTCGGTTGTAGTTTCCTCACCATGGTAGTCCTTGTAAGGTTCCATAGAGAAGCAGAGATGTCTGTTTCCCCAGTACCCAGCAGGCGTTCAATAGCAACACTTATTCTTATTGATTGAAAAGTCTTGTAATTCATGGTTTGTTTGCTGGAAAATTCTTTTGAGTTGATGAATACAAGGCCTCTTTGGATAGCGGTGGTGTGAAGTGGTGGCAGGGTGCTCCCTAAAGGTTTATGCACTGGATGCTTGGTCCCCAATATGGCAGTGTTGAGGTGTTGGAGCTTCTAGGATGTGGGGCCTGGTGGAGATCTGAGTCCCTCCCTGTGGCTTCCTTTTTGCTTCTTTGCTGTGAGACAGCCAAGGGGCTCTTGGAGACACACACGTCTGTAGTTGTGGACACTTCCTCTGTTAGCATTGTGAGGCAAATAAACCCTTTTACTTTAAGTTACTCAGCTTGCAATACTTTGTTATAGCAACAAAGACTAAGGCAGGGGATGGAGGCATAGAGGGCACAGTGTTCTTTCTGTCTCTGTGTTTTCTAGAGAAGGTCTCACTACATCTCAGGCTAGCCTAGAACTCATTATAAAACCAGGCTACCTCAGACTTGCAGTTCTCTGCCTTAGCCCCCCAAGTGCTGGGGTTACAGGTATGTGCCCCTGTGCTTGGCCCTGCCTCCCTTTCTTTTCTCTGCTTTGTCAGGATCTGTCTCATTCTCTCTGCCTATCTTTTTCTGCATTCATGTCTGGTACAGTCCAGCTCGGAAAGGAAGCTCTTGTATAGTCTTGGAGTTCCAGTTGCCCAGCTGCTCCTGCTGAAGTGGTTGTCTCTTGGGTGGATTCAAATGCAGCTCCAAGGAATAGTGGTTGAGAAGGGCCAGGCAGGTTAACTTCCCAAGAAATTGTCTGGAAGCAGTGTCATGGGCAGGCATAGAAGCTTTAACACAAAATGAAAACACATAGATGGGTTGCTGTAAACACTAATTGGGCCTTTCAGAGACTCTGGGAAGCTTAGATAGCAGTGGTGGCCGGAGAGGAGGTAGAGAGCCCGCCTCTGGGCCCGCAGGCTTGGAAGCAACAGCCTGGGCTCTCCTGACTCTACAGAATAGGCAGGATGGAAGCCTCCCGTTCCCATCACTGCTGCAGAGAAATAGGAATAGTGTGAGTCCTAGAGGCTGTGATGATCAGCCATGGTGTTTAATAACTCATGAAGGGTACCCATTAAATAAGTTATGGCTTTTCTATATCTGGTAAAAATTATGAGACAGATTTACACATGCGGCCGTGGTAGAGTCTCCAATAAATAATGAGGGGGAAAAGCAAGCCTGTGTGTGGTCTGTCTCCTCTAAAGGGGACGATGGGGAGACATGTCCACTTTTTCTTACGTAGACACTTCTTGGTTTATGTGGATCATGTCCCCATTAGCTCACCATAAAGTGAAAATCTCCTAGTTCAAAAGGTGTCTTTAATATACTAAATTCACTGAGAACCATTGCATACCCTAAACATGTCAGAGCATTTACATGCCACAGTTGGGCAAAATCACCTGGTACAAAGTCCATTTTGTAATAGTGCATGGAATTTGCCGTGTAGTATATTGAATGCTGTACTGAAAGTGAAAGGCAGGAGGATTGTGTGTATGTGCTTCACACCATCATAAAGTAAAAAATAAATCATAGGTGCAACCACTGTTTAGTTAGGCACTCTCTGTCTCTCTCTTTGTGTGTGTGTGTGTTTACACGTGTATGCACCGTGTTGTGGGTTGAATGTGAAATGTTCAAACCCTTGGTAAGGTGCCTGTTTGGTAAGGTTGTAGAACCCTTAGGAAGTGAAGCCCTGAGGTTTTAAGGCCTGTACACTTTCTACTTCTTTATGCTCTTTAGATTCAACGTGACCAACTCCCTTCCACTGCCATGTCTTCTTTGCCTTGACGGACTGCATTCCCTCAAACTGTGTATCAAACTAAATCTTTCCTTTTTAAAGTTGCTTTTTGTGGGTAAAAGTAACTAATACAGAGAATTGATACCAAGAGATAGGTCTGCTTCTGTGGTGAGCCTGTCTGTGTGGTCCTTTTAGGCCTTTGGCACTGTTGTGAGGGAGGAATGTGGAAAAGTTTGGGGTTTTGAGCTAGAAAAATCCTAGAATGCTGGAAGGGAATCATCCTGGTGTGAGTTTAGAAGATGAGAAGACCGAGGGAAGTGTGGACTGGCCCATAAGGTTTCAGAGAACTAGGTCTCTGATCTAGACGTCACTCAGGTTAGGTTCTGGTAAAGAAGCTGGCTTCTCTCTGTTCCTGCCCTGAGAACTTGAGTGAGGCTAAATTTGGTAATGGACAAATAGGTTTGGCGGCAGGATGGCGGCAGGATGGCGTTCAGACTGGGTGGCATGGTTATTGCACATCTCTTTGCTTGTGTCCAAGTCGACAGTAAGAAGGAATGACACGCGCGACAGAAGGACAGAAAAATGTAGAGCTGGCTGAGGAAAAGAACTTGTGCAAGTTTAAAACTCCCAACGAGTCAGGAGCTGAGAAAGGCTGTGCTCGCTAGTGAGGAAGCTGCCAGTTCCTGGGACCAGGAAGGTGTCCCAGGGCAAGACTCCACCCAGCAAAGACTCATGAAAGTGCCAATCCCTGGGGTTGGGCTTTGAGGGCTTGTAGCTCATCTCCCCGTTCTGTTCTCTTTGCTTCCTGTCTCCAGATGCAATACCACCAGGTGCCTCTCGCTTCTACTGCTGTGCCCTCCCAGCCCTTCAAAATCGCAGCAAAAAATGGAATGGCCTTACATGGTTTTGCCCAGCCTTTTGTCACAGCAAGACAAAAAAGTGACTGTAGAGACACTATTTAGGGATGAGTCCCTTGGACTTGTTAGAGTGGGGGCCAGAAATGGAAACAAAGGGAGCTAGGCAAAGCATCAGCTGCTGTGACCCGGCTCTCGAATGTCCCCCTAGCTCGTGGACTGGAGGACTGGTTTCTAATGGATGCCTCTGTTGCAAGGTGGCGGGAACTGCAGGAGGCACAGGCAAGTTAGAGGAAGTAGCAAATTGGAGGTTTCCTCTGAAGGATACATTGGGATCCTGGCCCTTCTCTCTTTCTCTTTTCCCTCTCCAGCTGCTAGAACGTGAACAAGCCTCCTCTGCTACGGATTTCTGCCTCACTGGAGTGACAGGGCTGAGTCACCACAGCAGAAACCTTGAAAACTGTGAGACGGAGGGAGCTTTCCTCCTGCAATCTGATCCTGCGAGCTGACTTAAGCCATAGCTACAGAAAGCTTTGGACCACATGCCCCACGATGCTGTTTCGACGGGATGTCATCTACGTTTCTTGTTTATGTGCTTTTGTTAATAGTGGGAAAACCTGCCACTGAGTCATCTGGGTGCTCCAGGTGCTGGAGTCACCGTTGGCTGGGGCAGTGGCTTCAGAACTGAGTGTTTAGAGCTCTAGCTGCCCAAATGCTGTTTGCCATATAGGGACCAGGTTTCCTGAGATGACTCCTAAATCCTATGTGCAGGAATAATCCAGGGCTTAGGGGAGCAGCTGTGCATCAGAGGCACTGAAAGAGCTCAGGGCCTCAGGCTCCTGGCCTGTGGAGATGTTGGGGAGCCGTGGTGCACGCACAAAACCTCTTGATGTTTTCCCTCCATCCTTCTGCTTCTTTTCTTCCAATCATCCTAACCAGGAGGTCTCCCCGCAACGTAAACTTGTTGGAACGTCCATCTGCACACCCCTGTAGCTGTGGGGAGGAGTCCCCAGGCAGGTGCCTTGTTGTCTGAAATTCCTGGTACACATGGCCCTCTGGGCTCTCAGGTCCCACACCTGAGGATTCAGTCTCCTGAGATTGAGAGGGGCAGGGAAAGGAGACGTGTGGGCACCAGATGCAATGAGTCTGCAGCTTGATGAGTGTAGAGCAAAACCAAGCATGGATGAGAAATACAAGAGTAGATAGATAGATGGTGCTTTCTGCAAAGGAAGGGAGGCAGGGAGTTCTTCCATTGGTGACCTGAACCAAGGAAGGGGCGATTTTACTTGGTGAGCTCGTTCACATTCTCATAGGAAAGCACTTTGGGGGCAGACACATTTCTGAGCATGCTTAGTATGAGGTCATAGGTTCTATTAATTCAAGGCTTCAGAGAGTAAGTTTGAAAGGTTAAAATGGCCATAGGAATGCTGCAAGGCACACATGGCCTGTAATAAATATGGGAGAGTGGCCCTAGATATGCTCAGTTTTCTACAGGAAAGTTTTAGCTGCAGCAAAAGGCTCTTTGAAGGCATCTTAGCACAGGAGGCCCCCTCTAAAGGTGCCTGCCTGGCTTAGGGACTCACAGGTCTGGGCTGTGGTGGACTGTGGAAGGCTGTGCGGCCTTTGAGGAACAAAGGCTGGGCTTGTGTTCTTGGGGTGCAAACATTGGACTTAGGTTTCTTAGTCCATTTTCTGTTGCTAATAGCAATACCTTAGGCTGGACAAGTTTCAAAGAAGAGTTCACTTAGCTCACAATTTGGGGGACTCAAGGGCTGTGTGTGTTGCTGGCCTTCTTCTTCTCCTCCTTCTTCTCCTCCTCCTTTTGAGACAGGGTCTTCCTATGTATATACCTCAGCTGTCCTGGAACTAGCTCTTGTAGACCAGGCTGGCCTCGAACTCACAGAGATCCACCTGCCTCTTCTGCCTCCCAAGAGCTGGGATTAAAGGTGTGCACTGGCATGCCCCACAGTTTCTGGCCTTCTTATTGCCAGAGCTGTCAGGTTCAGGGCAGCACATAGCTAGAGGAGAGAGCCATTTTCTCTTCCCTGCCTTCCACACTCTGGCAGGTTCTTATGTAGCCCAGGCTAGTCCCAGACTCCTGGTCCTCCTGCCTCGCCTCCTAAGTTCTGGGGGTGCAGGCATGTTACACCGTGCCTGCCTGTCTTAGCTTGTTAAAGTTTCTGGAGCAGGAGACAAGTTGAGGAGCACCCCAGCCACCTCCTCCAGCAGCAGGGAAGTCACACCTTTGTCTTGCCCAGCAGGAACTAGCTCATTTGCACACATCGGAATCAATTTTTTGTGAGTTTAATTAATCACAGTTTACATGCTAATAACCCTTGAAATATTTTATGGGTAAATAATGGATATTCCCTGCTGTGGGGGGATTGCTGGATTCAGATTTGTCTTTTAATTTATTTCCCATTGAGTGATTAGGGGGATACCTACAGCTTTGATAAAGAAGATCTGGTATTTTCTGCTTGGATGGGATCCTGCAACAGCAACCTCTTTCTCAGTAGACATTTCATATCAGGCGGGACAGCAGGAGAGTCAGTCCTGGGTGGTCACTTTCATTTTTGAAGCCTCCAAGGTAAAAGCATTTTGAAGATAATTCTAATATCATTTTCACCACCACCACCACATTTATCAGTCAGTACTCAAGCCAGGTTCATAATTACTACACTCCCACCACCGCCAGTGTGACTACCTCTATCCATTACCATCACCACATCTGCCATACCACCACCATCACAGTTGTTACCATCATCACCACCACCACCATGATGACTACCATGCTATCACCACAATGACCGCTACCTCCTCCGCCATCACGGTGGCCACTATAACCACCATCGCCACCATCGCCACCACCATCATCACCAGTGTCATCTTTATTATCACCAGCATCATCACGATGACCATGATGACCACCATCACCACCATCATCACCACTGTCATCTTTGCTATCACCAGCACAATCATGATGACCATGATGACCACCATCACCACCAGTACCATTGCCACTGTTCTTATCAAGCCAGGTTTATTACTACTCCATCACCATGCCTCTACTATGATCACATCTGTTATAACTGTCACCACTACCGTGCCCATCACCAACATCGGCATCATCACCATCATCACCACCATCGTGAGATCACCACCACCATTACAATCACCACCTGTCACTGCCATTATAGCACATCCCCTGCTCTCATTACCACCATTTTCCTCACCCTCCCCATCTCATATCACGAGCATGCCTTGCCTTCACCTTCTCCATCTTCCTTGAGTTAAACCCTTACAATCTTCACTCGATTTGCTGTAGAATGGCTCTTTGTATTCCATTAATGCTGGAGTGTCTTCTTATTGACTGTGTCCCCTCTGTGATGAAGACTTCTTTGCCTCAGGAACACCAACAACGCCCAGACTTGAGGTGTGTGATAGCTGAGGACTGTTTCCTGGGACACACTCTCTGCACTGACTGAAACACAGCTCATACAGCCCAGAATGCCTGATCTTCGGAGACTGACAGTGAGACCCTAAGTGGGCAGAGGAGCAGCAGGTGATTGCTAGAGGCTGCGGATGTTAGATTCATGCCACTTCCAAAGCCAAAGCGTGAGACAAATTATGTTGTAGAATCAAGGACAAGAGAAGTTCATAAAGAACTATCAGACTAAAACAAATTAGAAAGGAAGTAAATAAAAGTGCTAAAATTCAAATTAACATTATTTATGTAATGTGATAGATGATGTTGCCCTGCTGGAGGCAAGCTGCCACTTAGCCAGGATGAATTATTGCCCTGGCACAGCTGGCCTGGCTCAACTGTGCATTACTGCCTTGGCTGGGCTGGGCACTCCATTCGGTCTTTTTCTTTCAGCAACCCATGAGCCAGTGAGCCTTCATCTGTCCTAAATGTATCAGTTATGACTCAACTATCCTTTTAGTCTTCCCCTTGCCTCAGGACAAGGATAATAGTGCAAGACCCCCGGAGTGACTGCAAGCACCAACATTTTGAGACCGCTGTGCTGGTTTCCAGAGCAACGGCCTGGAATAGGGTAAGTTGTGGTGAACAACTGAACTCAATAGATTCTTGCTAACAGCTCAGAAATCTATCTACATAATAAATCAAAGGTTCCCAGGATTTTTTTATGACCTATTTATGGTCTTTCAGATCAAACCCAATCCCCATGTCAGACAGACTGCCTTATCTCTGGCCCTTCCTGTTTCTCTCCGGAACTTTAAGGGGCATCTTGGAGGTGCTTGTGGGCTCCCTCAGTGCCTAGCTCTGTGTGTGCTGTTCTTTCCTGCCCTGGCCCACACAGGACGCTGCTCCTGGGTCCTGGGCCCTCCATAGCTCAGTGAAAGTGTCTCTGGTGTTTCAGGGAGTCGGGCAAGTTTGGCACAGACCCTCACCTACAGTGTCATCTTTGCAATGTTCCACAGAAGGCACAGGTACAGGGCTGACATGTTTAATAAAGACCTTTCATTTCGGGGCTGGAGAGATGGCTCAGCGGTTAAGAGCATTGCCTGCTCTTCCAAAGGTCCTGAGTTCAATTCCCAATGGGGTCTGGTGCCCTCTTCTGGCCTGCAGGCATATACACAGACAGAATATTGTATACATAAAAAAAAAGACCTTTCATTTCTCTGTCATGTATACCTCGCATGCCGCCTTTTGTCTGACTTCTTCCTCCTTCTGGTTTCCTCTGCTCTTTCCCCTACTCTCTCCTCTCCCCAATCATCCTCTTCTCTTTCTCTCTTAGTCCTGGTCTCTTTCTTTCCTTCCTTCCCTCCCTATTCCTCCCTCCCTCCCTCATTCTCTCTTTCCCATATTTTTTTTCATCCCCCTGAGCTGCTCAGCATTCGGTATTATTTACCACTTTGGTTTTGATACAGAATGTCTCACTGGCCTGGAACTCATCAAATAGGCTATGTTGGTCAACAAGCCCCAGGGATCCACCTATTTCCTCCTCAGAACTGAGATTACAAGCATGCTCCACCACATCCAGCATATCATGGGGGTTCTGGGGATTGAGCTCTGGTTCTTATGCTTGCACAGCTTTGCCAATTGATCCTTCTCCCTAGAACTGCCAATCACGCTTTTAACCTAGACATCCCCTGGATGGACCCAGGTGTATAGGGCCCTTTGAGATCCCTGAAGCCCAACTCCTGGGAAGGCAAGGGTGGGCCCAGGGATATCTCAGGAGAGTTGAGGCAAGGAGGAGACTCTTGGAAGCCTGCTGAGCAGGGAGCTCCTTGTCAGCGTTTCTCTGTACACCGATTCCCTCCAGAGAATCCAGTGGGAAAGAATCCAGTGACCCAGGGAAAAGGCACTTTACTTTTTTTGTGTGTCTCCATTTATGCCATTAAAATGGAGCAACACCAGGTGGTGGCGGCGTACACCTTTAATCCCAGGACTTGGAAGGCTGAGGCAGGTAAATCTCTGTGAGTTCGAGGCCAGTCTGGTCTACAAAGTGAGTTCCAGGACAGTTAGGCCAATTACACAGAGAAACCCTGTCTCAAAAAATAAAAAAAAAAAAAATGGAGCAAGAACACTGGCTATTCTCAGGACTTTGGGGAGGATGAGACCCTATGTATAAGTGTTCAACATTGTACTGGGATATAATATATGCTCAATAAACACAAGCTTATCCGTCATTTCCTCTTGTCTTTAAGACTGAAAAGGCTTTGAACATGGAAGCTCTAGGTGGAGAACAGGCTGAGGTCTGACCCTTGCCTCGCTGTGATATGGCTTTTGGGCAGGTATTTGTTCATTTTCTATCCCTATAATAAAATCACTGAGGCTGGATGCTTTACAAAGAAAGAAGGTTTATTTAGGTCATAGTTTCGGAGGCTTAAAGTCCAAAAAAAATGGCCTGATCTATCTGGGCTCTGGTGAGGGACTATTTACAGCGTGGTAGAGAGATGGTCTCACTTTATTGTGACCTACCCTCAGAAGAACTAACAGGGCCACTTGTTATAATAACACTTACCCCTAGACCAGTACAAGAGGGTTCTCATCAGAGGAATTAAATTAAATTTAGAGTAATTAAAAATGCTAGCAGGCCAACAGACGATGTCCATTAGTTGCCCTATGACCATGGACTGGAGGAAAACGTCTTCAGGAGGGAGGATTTCCTTGGGCTTCTGGTTCCAGAGGTTGGAGTCCTTTGCCAGCAGGGTCCACTGCTCTTAGGTCTATGTCAAGGCAGAAGCAGTGTGGTGAAGGGGATGATGGGAGAGAGGCGCTCACTTCACAGCTGCCAGGAAGCAGAGAGAGGAAAAGACTGAAGACGGGTCTTCCTGTCTGGCACACGCCCCCAGCCACCTATTTCCTCCAACCAGGCCCCACTTCTGTTTGGACTCTGGCGAGGGTCCCCTGACGACCCCACAGCGGGGCAGAGAAATGGGATGGGGAAGAGTCACGTGCATAAGAGGCCAAACCCATGAGGGGGCTTCCCTTGAGAGAGCCACCTGGGCCATTTCCAGCTGTCAGTGCCGTCACATCATGAGCCCATCAAGGGCTGTCACCGCTGATGATGAGCTTTGAACCAGTGGCTTCTGGTAAACACCACCTCTGAGTAGCGCATTGGTTTTTAGAATCTGTCCTATCCAAGTTGCAGTAATCTCAGATCGCTTGTCACCTCTTCCTGCCTGTCTCAGGGCAGGGCTGCCACTCCATCCAGGATGGGAGCTCCGCTTGAGTCTCCACAGCCAGGCAGGGCGCCAGCACCAGGCAGACATGGACTTTTCAGAGCACTGTGGGGGGAGCAGCATGTTCCTGCTTTCTATTTTTGCTTCCCTTCCTGTCTGCCGCATTTCTACTTTTATTTAGAGCTGTGTTCAATGCTGTAATTACTTTCTGAATCGGTAACATCCCTGTCTGGGGCATGTAGTTGCCCGCCTTAGCTGAGCCTGGTGCTGTAAACCATTGTGGTGCTTTGGTTGGGATGCTCCCTCTGAAATATTGCTTGAAATAAACAAAAGGCAAATTAGATACTGGAAAATAACTTTCGATTACATTTGAATTTGTGGGGAATTTCATCTTACATCTGTGTCAGGGACAAATGAGTTTGCTGAGCATGGTACATTTGGAGTGAGTGCCCAGGGAGCTTGGTAGTGTTGGGTGGTAGCTGGGTCCAGGGGGAAGGTAAAATCCACCCTAAGGAAATGAAGTGGGGGGGCATAGAGGGCTTCACAGGGCTGATTCTGAAAATGAAGTGGAAAGGAAGAGGAGTAAGTCCCCAGTGACCTTGGGTGGATCTGTTGGGTTCAGGGACATGGCAACTGCAGAGGAAAGCCGCTAGATTAGTTACTAGGTTCATTTGGAGGTGAGGAGTGCTGATGGGGTCCTCCTCCTCCCGGGGACAGGGTGCCTGGAGAACCAGTTCTGGTGACGGAGACTTAGATACAGGTGTTGATGTTGTTAGTTCCAGCAGGTAGACAGGTTCCTGAGGCAGGCTCCTCCTGGGGCAGGGAGGACGGTTTTCCAGCTGAGCAGGCAGAGAGGAGGGAGCGAGCAGCACCTGTCTGTTCCTGCACCCCTAGAGCAGGCTGCCCAGCAATGCTTTTGCCCAGAGAGTCCTGCGACATCCAATGTGCAAAACCTAGGGTCTTTCAGCAGTGCGAGTGGAGAACGTGGACAAGACTCCTGCCTAGGCAGACCTCCTGAGACCCCGGAACTATGAGTCCTAGGCTCTGTGATCTGCTGCTTCCTTCCTGTTTGCATGCCATCTGCTTTACGTGACTCATGCGCAGCCATGGAAGTTAGCTCAAGGTGCCACCGTGCAGTGCCAATGTTGCCCCTGGGGTGGTCTTAGTGCAGTGTGCCTGTCTGTACCACCCTTGTCGTAGACTCCAGGGACACAACGACAGAGCATCCTCTGTGTCAGTTGAACACAGGCATCTGCATGACAAACACTGATAATAATCTACTCCTTCTCTCTGCTCCAGCGTGGACCAGAGGAGCCAAGGAAGCATGAGAGCTGTGGGCTATGTGGCATGAGAGCAGAATTGTGGCAGTATCCCGTTCTTCTTAGTTTGTGGATCTAGGGCTCAGATTCCCAGCATTTATTCCAGTTCTATGCCCAGGCTTTTGCTGTTTCTCCGTGCTACCTGCCTACTGTCTGCATCAGTCAGGCTAGGCTAGGCTATGCTGCTATGACAAGCGTTACCCAGGCCTCTGTGCCTCACAAGGAAAAGGGCTGGTTTTCCCCTGTGTTTTGTTGTCATTGTGTCTTCGCTGCGGCTCTATTCAGCCATTTCACTCCAGAACCCAGGCTCTTTATAAATGTCTCTGGAGGGAAGGAGGCAGACTATGGGAACAATATGTTTACCCTTAAAACTTGGCTGAGACAGGCTATATAGCCAGCTCGATGCCAATCAGGCAGGAGGGTGTACCCACCCAGCTCCAGGGAAAATCAGCAAATGGTTTTCAGTCATAATGGTATCTGCCATCTTTCCTAATGAAAAAGGAGCATTTTGTTTTTATTTAATAAATTTGAGGAACAGCTTCACTCGCCACAAACAGAAGATAAGCATGAAAATAAATGAACAACATTATAGAGCAAACTGCTCACAGATGACTGAACAATGGTAACATGCTGGGAAACGGGCCAAGATCACCAGAGCTAGAAGGGTACCATGGTCAAAGTTACGGGCATTGCAAAGACGGTAAGCCTGCCAGAGCGCCCAGGACACTCCCTGCCTGACTGTATGACCCCAGGTGTGTCAGTGTCTCTGAGCTGTTCCCTCATTCTCCCCATAGCAATCGGAGGACTAGCTCCCAGGTGCCTGTCATACTGGTGTGCTTTTTAAAGGAGCAGATGTGTACATAGCCCTAACACGAAGCAGGGTGACTGATTCCATTATTAACATGAATTTGTTGAGCCTGATGCCAGCTAGTGTACCAAATACCTCACAAACGCTGAACCAGGGCCGAAGACATGGATCAGCTGAGGGAAGTGTCTGCAATGCAGGCGTGAGGACCGGAGCTTGGGTCCACAGCATTCACATACAAAGCTGGGTGCAGGGATGTGACCCTGCAACTCTGGGGCTGGGGAAGCGGAGAAAGGTGATCTCTGGGGCTTGCTGGTTGGTCAGTGTAGTCAAAACATTAAGCTCCAGCTTCCCTGAGAGTCCTTGGCTCAAAAACAACACTTAGTGTTGATCTAATTCTGGTCCTGATTTGCAGGGTGGGGTGGGAAGGTGAAGGGGAGGAGAAGAGAGAAAGGGTTGGAGAGGCTGAGCTGCTTTAAGAGCCCAGGAACCTGCACAGCTCCAGTGGGACCCTGGGGTGCAGCATCCACTCTAGCCATCCAGCTCTCCTGCTTCCGGGGCTGCTGAGGAGATGGTGTGACAGGAGAAACAATGATTGCTACTTCATAATAAGAGTCTCGAGACTCAAGAGTAGTGAAAGCAAAGCTGTTTATTTTACAACTTTGCAGGGCTGGCTCTTGGATTGGGCGTTTGAGACCAGCCTGGGCTACACAGTGAAGCTCTCAAAACAAGCAAATCAGACAGCTAACCAACTAGACAACCAAAAAAGACAGAAGCCAATGAGAGTGCCTAAAACAAAGAAACAACTGGAAAAAAAAACCCTAGGGGAAGAACTTAGTGCCGGTCTTGACCAAGACCTCTTGGATGTGACATTAAAGTGCAGACAAGAAAATAAAGTCAAGAAGAAGTATGTAAAGCCACATTCAGCTAGTGAGCTTCTTCCCAGAAGACTATCAGCAGAGCAAGGCGGCAGGGCATGAAAAGGGAGAAAACACTGAAAAGCCCCTTTATGGAATAAGGGGTTAATACAAAAAACACATCAGAAACCCATGACTCAGTAGTAAAAGACAAGCAAGCAAACAGCAAACAAAAAGCCAAATACAAACAGACCTTCTTAAAAAGAGGTGAAGGGGTTGGGTGTGATGGCTCAGTGGGTAATGGTATTTGCCGATAAGCTTGCCCACCTGAGTTTGATCCCTGGCACCCACATGGTGGGAGGGGAGAACCAGCTTCTGCAAGTCATCCTCTGACCTCCACATGCTTGCAAGTGGCACACGTGTGCACACGCACCAGCATATGAATAAATAAAATAACAAATTTAAGGAAAGAGACAAAGGACACTAATGAGCATAGAAAAGGCATATAAATGACTGACAGTCCAATCAAAAGTCCTCAACTCCGCCGGGCACACACCTTTAATCCCAGCACTCGGGAGGCAGAGGCAGGAGGATCTCTGTGAGTTCAAGGCCAGCCTGGTCTACAAGAACTAGTTCCAGGACAGGCTCCAAAGCTACAGAGAAACCCGGTCTCATAAAAACCTAAAAAAAAAAAAGAAAAAAAAAGAAAAAAAAAAAAGAAGTCCTCAACACCATTGATTACCAGAGAAGGGCCAATCAAAGCTGCCAGGAGCTGTCACCTCACACCTGGTACGATGGCTCTTATCAAACACACAAGAGGTGACAGTCAGTGGGCAAGAGTGTAGAGAAAACAGACGGTTGCACACTTCGGGCTGCGTGGAAGCCAGTACTGATACTATGTAAAGCAGTGCGCAGGGTTCTCAGTCAGTTAAGAGCACAGCCACATACGGGATTTATTTTTGCTTTCCCTTTTTGAGAGAGTCTCTCAGTGGAGCCCGGGTCGGCCTTAAACGTGTGACCCTCCCAGCTCAGCCTCCGTATTCACAAGGCCATGATATAAAAACAGCAGTTTTGAGTACGCTGATGGATTAAAAAAAAATGGGATGCCCATGCTCCACACATACATCATACATACAGCTCCCACACACATAGATTCACACACACTGACAAAGGGTTCTTGCAGGATCTAGGGAACCCAAGGCCTGATGCATGTTGGGTAAGTGTGCTACCACTGACTGAGCCATGCTGAATCTCCATTTTTCTGAGATAGGGTTTCACTACATTGCTCAAGTTGGCCTTGAACTCCTAGGCTCAAGTGATGCTCTTGTTTCATCCTCTTGAGTATCTGGGATGACAGGTGACTCACAGACCCTGGCTCACAG